>JAQFXW010000726.1:0-17237 GCA_034693945.1 Dendrobaena attemsi
CATGTGTGAGATTATGAGTTAACTTATTTAACAAGTGAGTTTGAGTTAATTCATTTCACAGAGGATGAGTTGAGTTTGAGTTTAAACTCATTTTGATGTGCATGAGTTGAGTTTTGAGTTAACTCATTTCTTGTGTGAGTTTACCCAACACTGCCTATACTGACTATTGCATATTGATATTTCGGCATTGACTTCTGACGATCATAAGCACCGAGTACAACTGACTGTGAGTAAATAGTTATTCGTTGGCCTGACAGGATACTGAGTGCATGAATCAGCTGTACAATTGAGCGAACCCTTGTGAGTTACAAATGGCGCTATGTAAATGCCCATATAGCATTTTACTGACCAGTATTGTGGTGACGATTCTCGTTCTATTCTCTGGAATCTTGGGTCGAACGATGTCCTGTTGGATTCGTTTCGTCATCGTCAGACCCTTCTCCAGCTCCCAGACCCCGATCTGAAACGATGATCATCTATCTGTCCTGATATCAAAGGTCGTCATCCTCTGCGCCATAATCTATAGCGACTTCAACGAGCGTGGAAGGCCATTTTATTGAAGGGTATATTATTACGCTCTCAAGACATCTCAGTCATTCATGGCATTGAATATCGAATTTTAGACTATAGTTGGTCGTAAGTAACCCTATTGTAAGTGGAACAATTGTTTATGTAAAATTTCTAATCGTCTCTGGACTATAGTTAGATGTATACATGTGGCATAGAAAAGTGAGAACATTACGGTTTGCCTAATACTTCGGTCAAAAGTACGAATTTCAAATTTTAAAATTCTACAGACTGAAAGGCAATTCATATTGACGTATAACTGCCAATTTCACCGAAATATTTCACACAGAACAAAAGTTATTCAACGTTTAGTAACGTCACACACACTTATTTGTAACGTTTTCTGTATTACAGTGTTTGAATCATTAGAGTATATGCAGTAGGTGGGTTAACTAAAAGCGCTGAACGTTTGTTGCCTTTGAAATATTTTAATGAAACTCGGTAGTTATATGTAAATAACAACTACCTTTGAGGCTGCAGAATTTCATTAAAACAATTCTACTTTTGGCGGAACAAATAACAAAAAACTGTTAAACGTTATTTGCAGCACCAAAAACACAGTGGGTGCCGTCGCTAAGAATTCCATAACTTTCGCTCTGTGTGAAATATTTTGGTTAAGTTTGGAAGTTATATACGTACATATGAATTGCCTTTCGGTCTGTAAAATTTTATTTGAAAAGACTTACTTTTGACCGAAATATTTAAAAACAACTTCTCTTTTCTCACTTTTTTGGGCCACCCTGTATAGCAAGTATACATTATTGTGGTGGTAGTGGCTTTGGGTTTAGTGGTAGTGGTGATGGTGGTTGTTGATTATCTCTGCTGATGACAACGATGTTGAAGATAATAATGATGAGGAGATGATGATGATGACGATGTTGCTGACAACGATTGCTATTGCTGCTGCTATTCGACTGCTGGAATAGGTAGAAGGAGGTCGGTCTTGTGGTGGCTGAAGAGCAAGACATTAGAAGCTGCAGCGAACAGGACGACACGCTGTTCCTGTGTTTTCAGGATCTTGCATAATATCATGGATGATGTGGGTGAGCTTAAGCCTCTTCGAGACAATAAGCCGCTGCTATTAAAGACATGCGAAACGTGCGACACTGTGGCAGCAGAGGATAAACTTGTGCGCCACAGCATAGAAGACTGGAAAAGTCTGGTGGATCAGTGGAGACAATGATATTCTGCCAGGTTTTGAGACGCTTCTGAGCAGACTTTGCTGTGTGAGATGTGCTATAAATGTTCTGATACAATACAACAAAATACAAGATCTCGGTCAGTATCCTTCGGTATCCAACAACCAAGCAAGCCTAAAGGACTAAATGAGTATATAACAGAAATGTCAGGGTAGTAATTACGATATTTCATTATACGAAACCTGGTGCATTTAAATGCGTATGGGTTGCGAAATGCATTCATTTTAACAATTGCAATAACCTGTTGAACGAGTTTCTTACCTTTTCTAGAACTCTTTCGAGTTTCAGTTCAAGGATGTCCATCTTATACGCTTTCCTGAGACCTCGATCATCGAAAACGACCGGTCCAGTTGCTCCGTCAAATTTCACCTACACCACCACCACCCGTCATAATCATTACCATAGTCATCATCATCATCATAAGTGTCATCATCGTCATCATCATCATCATCATCATCATTATCATAATTATCATCGTATTCATCATCACTTTATCACTTCATTAGCATCGTCCTTTATTTACATTTCTTCATAATCTTCATCCTCACAACTTTATCATCATCGTTGTCACAAATTCATTAACATCACTGTGCTGGTAATAGTCATTTAGCGGCCACTCCTTGACAACTAGCGCATTTTTGTTTTGCATTATCATCATCGTTGCTATTTCCATAACGATTGTTATCATCATGTGATCATTAGCCTACTCTTTGCATCATTACTGTTGTCTAGAAGAGGCATTGTTATCACGTGTAATTACTTCCGTAGCGTCAGACGGAATGAAGTCGATCGGTAACTCTTTCAGAAACCAATAGACATGCGATATATGTCTATGGAAACAGTTGCGTCGAAATCGAGAAGAACGACAGACAGAAAGAAAGAGAGACAGACGAACCGACAAACAATTGGATAACTGATTCTGTCGATGTTCTGTCTGGAGGACGCAGACATACAAACGCAGACACCAGGCAAGAGATGCAATGATACAAGCGTGACCAACTGAGCAGACTTATGTCCTTGTTTCCGCTTAATTGACTCGGCCACACCTTTAGCGGTGGAATGTCAGCGACTAATTGTGACCAGTCAATTAGAAGGAGATGTGACGATTTGCATAATTGATGACTACGCACAGAGGACGAACAGGTCGCGAGAATGCAATTGCCACAAGACGCGTAACACTCGGCAGCGCTGGCCACGTCAGAAGCTATTACTCCGGAAGACATCGCGTAAACAAAACACATAATAACCTGCAAAAAAGCGTTTGCAGATTGGTTGGGAGAGTTAAGCCTTTAGCCCGGAGAGCACGGGTTCAAATCTTGTTGAAGGCAGTTGCTGTCTACGAATTTTGAAGGAAGTTTTTCACTAATAGTTGCTCAACGCCACTGATTCACTGTCGAAAAGGTTTCATGTTTATAATAACTGTGACAGCATCAAAGACACCAGCGTGGTACATTCCATTGTAACAATCCATCGTCTCTCTAATTATATAGCGCCAGTGTCCAACCTCCACAGATTGAATGCCATCCGAGGGAGGGGTAGGTGTTGATGGACTGACTCACCTGCTTGAGTGTCTTGATGAAGGCGGATCCGTAGGGCCATGGCGAAGGCGTCCCAGTTCGACACGAACTTCCGGTGTTGCTCTTCCGGTCGATCTGACCTCTGCGGAAGGTGTTGCGAAGGACGTTGGGGTCATGGCGAAGAAAGTCGGTCAGACCTCGAGTGACCATCGTTACGGCGTCAAAGGTCAAGGCCGCACTTAGCTGATCCGACGAATTACAATACTACTTCAGGTTCAGTTCAACTCACTATACAGTTTAGATTTACGTTTATGGCTTGATTTAACGGTAAGACTCTGGCACGATGAGTGTAACAGCTTAGATCGCTTTCCACAACCTTCCCACGGATCGACTGACTGACTCTTTCCGTTCGCTTGGTGGCGTCTGTAAAATGAGGCGCTTCAGCGTGCTAACACCGACTCGGTATCAGAGCTGTAATCCGAAGTACCTCATAGGAGCAACAAATGAGTATAATTATGTGGAGCTGTGATTTAAATATTCGAGAAGAGAAGAGTCTCAACAGTCGCTTCTGATTCGAATTCAATTATTGTATAATGGGAGTTTTATGTAAGGCGTCTACTCTATCATTGAATGACTCACTGAATGATTTATTCGCAGAATAATGCAATGCACGACCAAGTGAATGACATATAATTCTAGGAGAATTACTGACTTACGGACTGACCGACTGACTGACTGACTGACTGATTTATTCGCAGATTAATGCAATGCACGACCAAGTGAATGACATATAATTCTAGGAGAATTACTGACTGACGGACTGACCGACTGACTGACTGACGAACTGACTGAATGAATGATCGACTGACTGATTGACTGACTGACTGACTGAGCAAATTCTGACTGACTGGGTTGAGTAATTCTTACCGGAAGCGTTTCTTCCGCGGTGCGTTTGGATGATTTACCATGAAGTTTTGTCCAGATCTTCTGGATTTCTCTGGCCTTCGAAAATCCCGGATCGACCAAACGAAATCCAGTGATGTTTGCTCCTCCGTGCTGGAAATCCTCCAGATCCAACTCATCGATTGCCTATCACCAGAAACCTCTCCAGATTATGGGGTCAAAAACACTGCAGCATTTCCCCTTTATTTGTAAAGAATGCAGAGGCTTTGTAGGTGATAAATATAAATGAACCAGAGGCAGATAACTGTAGGTCAATGGCAGTAATAGCTGAGAGTTGGAGAATATTTGGACCCCGAATAACTCCCTGTCCTTATTTGGGAATGTAGAAAGTTAGAGACAAATTGACGCATATTCTCTCAAGACCTCTCAGCCTGAGACCAGCATATTTTCTGATGAATTTATCAGGTGAAATGTTCCATCTATGCCGACGTTAAAATGACCTCAAGACCTTTTCACTACGTTAATGAACAAGTGATTTTCGGCTACAACTGTAATCCTTTCTTGCTATGGTTGTAAGTAGCTTCGTAAATATGCAGGGATTATAATCTACTGAGAGCCAATCATGTAGCTATCAATCATGTATAAGTAAAGCCTTATGATTATAACATTTAGGTCTCTCGCAAGCTTTTGCCTGTAGACTGGCTTTTAGATTATTTATTTATTTATTTACGCATTTATATACCGCCCCTTCAAGTTCTCTTTATGCATGCGCGACAACAGCTAAGGCTGCTAGGCCTATAGAAAGACATATGAATCACTTGAATATTGTTACTACCAATGTACGGTGCTGGAACCGTCTTTCTCAGAGGATTGTCTACTGTTTCAATTGTTTTGGAACACTTTTCCCGGTTCTTTATATTTTTCATTTTACTGCTGTTGCTATGGTTTCATTGAAATGGACGAAAATGATGATAATTATTTTGTGAAATGGCAGAAGGTGCTTTTGTTCAGACCCAATGATGCAGTGATGACTGAACGCAGCACAGACAGACAGACGGACAGACAGACAGACAAGCAAACTCATTACCAGACCGACGACGAAATAATGGTAGTTGACGCGATTCATGCCGACGTTTTGAATCTAGAGTAGAAAACAGCATTTCCTGTTTAGTCGAAACAAGTCAACGTAACAAGACGGGACCTAAGCCCCTTAGCAGCTGATGGATGAAATGATGGATTAGCCTATAGCTTACATGTTCACGTCATCGTGTTTCTCATTACTCCCTCTGAGTGTATTCCCTCTGCTAAGTCGCTTCTGTCATTTCTTCCACAACTTATGCTCAGCTCGGTTCGAATTGCTGATCCATCCCTTATGATCCTTAGGCTGCCTTACTGACTGTTAACTTAGTCGGCTGATCTTCGGACCATTGACCTGATTGCTGCTGGGTTTTGGGCTTTTGGCGCTTTGTGCGTGCGCGTTATACTGCAGAATAGAAACCTTTATGTTCTGCTACACAGATAAGCGTCTGCCAATTACGGTTGTAACTAGTTAATGTAATGTTTACATGTTGTAGGTCTATGCGTCTTTTTTTAAGCAGGCTAAACATATTATGTGATTGTTTGGACTTGTTAAAGGAACATTTGAGCTAAATATTGAGAGTGAGACTGCATAAAGTGGTTAATAGCGAGTGAAGAGTCTCGAGGCCTCGTGTCAGTCAGATGAAAATGGATGTGTTTAGAATGTGACTTTGTCTTGTTTCTAATGAAATGGACGACGATAGGCCTACAGCATATATTGCACAAAGTGCACAATGCATATATGGAAAGTGCGAACCTGTCTGAGAATGGCCTGGAAGGCATTTTCGGTGGACATGTCGAGAACGATGTGTTTGTCACCGGTCAGTTGGATGCTGTCCAGCTGCCTAAGGGCCACGTGACACCTGTTGACGTCATTGACTCTCATGGCCACGATGTCCAGTTGGATGACCTCTGGGTTGACCGCAGCGTGGATATACTCGATACGCGACAAGCCTAAACAGTATACAGTCATTAACTGAGGAATCAAAGCAGCGTTTTGTAAATATGCTGATAGTTTATTATGTAGTATTAATTCATAATTATTGTTTGTTGTTCAGCCATCATGGATGGCCATTGTCGTACTAAACAATATTTCGCATAAGTGACCCTGATCTCGGTCTCTTCTGGGCCTTTGTTCTTTGTATATATCCATAACTCATATATACACTTACCATACATCATACATACTCATACATGCTCATACATAATTATTTTTCTGGCAAATTATAATGTTGTTCTAAACTTGCAAAAATAAACAGAGCTGATTGATTGATTGATTGATTATAATTGTTGATTTGCTATGGTTACATTGAAATAGACGAAGATTGATTGACATAGTCATATAGTCTAGGTCCTGTATAATGCTATTGTGTTTTATTTGTGAAGATTCCGATCCCATTTCTAAACACACAATAACTATGGCCTGCAATGGAAATGGGACTATTCTCATTAGACTCACCTCATTAGACTATTTTCATTAGAATATTCTCATTAGACTATATCCTGATTAGACTATTTTCATTAGACTATCCTGATTAGACTATTTTCATTAGACTATCCTGATTAGACTATTCTATATACCATTTGTATGAGATGTATATATATATATATATTATTTATTCGTACACTCGTACGTGTATATATCCATAACAATAGACAATGTTATATAATGTGTGTACATTTTCAGAAATGTCATCCTTACAAGAACATTATTCTGCCTGTATCTCTGTTTCCCTCTTGCTTGCACACAATTTTGCAGACTGATCGTTCTCGAGGTGTTAGTTTCGTCGCCATTTCTTATCTTGTTCGTCTATAGGGCCTATACCTCGGTTGCTACTAACACCGGCGAATAACGCTGCGAACAGCGTTGGATAGTCGCACATTTTTCATTTCGACCAGCGGCAGTTAGATCAGTCGAAGTTGTCGGTTTGATCCTAGACATCACAGAGCATACCATGAGCATAGAACTCGGATCAATCAGCCGATCAGATGTCCGATCGATAAAACAAATCCATGGATGCTCGGCTGCGTTCGGGAGAGTATAGAGACCTTGAGCAGAGAGACTCAGCTGTGGCTATGATCGAGTTTTCTGTGTGTATTCCAGTTGCCTGCTTCCATTTGTCATTTGCAGCCAACGAAAGTCAATATCGATATTCGAGACAACATCGAGAGATGTTCTACGAGTTCTTGTATACAGTGATAAGATGCATTGTACACACATAGAATTATTACATAATTTATATATATGTACATATATGTATATATTGTGCGTGTTTGGCATCAGATCAAGTCGCCTCAAGCAATGCCTCTTCATTGGGAGCAATCGTATCAAGTTAATAAAACTAGGCTATCGGTTCATGTTCCCGATATGCACAATGTAGAGTCGTCAATATTCTTTATTTACTATAAGCACCACTTACAAATAGCAAATTATCAGTTGACTACTCTGCTCTGCGGGAAGAAGGACTTGCTCATGCAGGATGTAGGATGTTGCTCAAACTCACGTATACTCTGCACTTCAATCCTGCAGAAGCTGAGGGGCGTCTACACCATAATTATAGAGAAGTTTTGAAGCAAATGTTCCATTCACGAAATAAGGGGAGGCAAACTTGGGGAAATCTAACCATTTCAAATATTATACCAGTCATAGCCCTATATAATTATGTTATTGTTTGCAGTTGAGCTACATTATTCTACAGACTATAGATTGCCACTGTTTGCGTGCCCTTTATTCTATTATTCTTGCTTGAATTATTATCTGGCTCATCATCAGCATATCATTTATATCATTTATAATATTTCTTACTAGCAAAGATAGAGATGTCTTTCCGCAGTAGCTCAGCTGAAATTTATCCATACGGAAAACTGTTGTGACCAAACTCCATCTTGATTTGTATCATAGTCTGTGGTTTCTATGTTAGAAAATAAAGTTGGTGGTGTTTGCTGAAGCGATCGTTTCTTGTTGTTCTGCATAACAGTCACTCCAACACAGGCACAATATTAAAAAAAGAATTGATAGAATATAGTCGAGATAATTATGTAATATTTTCAAACTTCTATGCATGACTTTAAAATGGCATGCATAATAATGAAAAACAACACTTTTTTAAACGAATTGACTTAAACGGGTTCCAATTGGTAGCAAATGCTTTTAAATGTGATATCGGCTGGGCACTTATTATAATATAATTATTATATATTTTTTTTTAACCCGAGGTATCAATGATCCCTCGGGATTTCAAAAAATTATATTAGGAGTAGGAATAATGTCTGGAGGGTCAGGCCTCGTCTTCATGCAGTGAGGGGAAGGTGCCTTTAAATGCCACCAGGTTAAAACGCTGAAGGCCTATGTTTGGCATCAGATCAAGTCGCCTCAAGCAATATTATTATATTATATTATATTATATTATATTATATTTGATGGGTGGAGTGGAAGGTTAGAAGACTGCTTTGATCCTTTGTTGAGCTCGCTTTGAGGGGCGCTATATAAATTGAGATTTACATTACATTATAAATGTGGTCCACGGAACTGGTTGCATATGTATAGTATTTAGAAAGAGAAAAGAGAACTCAAGTTGCGATTTAGTGCAGCCGTCTTGTGTGCGATTTGTGAAGTTAAAACATGTTGGAATGTAACAGAAGAGTTAGATTTTTTTGCTAGGATTCTGTTGGTCGAAGAAGACAAGCTCTCGGGGTCAGAATCCTTAGGACAAGTCTTGTGGTTATGTTGTTTGGCGAAATGAATTAAACAGAGAAATAAACCGTTCGTCCGATGCTTAACCGGTGCTTTCTCTATAGTCCGCTTTGTAATGGAACAGTGGCTGCAATAATACTCTGCGCTGGCATTAATAACAGGCCTAGATTAGGTCTTTACGACGTAAAAAGTATTTTTTGCATTAAAATCTAAAGCATGCATCTGTTGTATTTCTTGCTTGAGGTATATTTGAAAAACATCGACATGTCTCAGCCTTTAGATAAATTGAATTCCTAACTGTAGGTGAAGGCACTGAAGGGTCTGATAAAGAGAGATTCAGGGTGCACGCATCAAGATCTATATAAGGGGAACTGACCAGGTTATGCATTAGATGTGCTACCATGGCGACGGACAACACGATGGAATAACTACAAGAGACGGGACAGAGACACTATCAGAGAGACGGAGCAATAATCAGACGGAGATGACAGAGAGACCGACGCAGACAAGGAGTAGGATGAATTAACTATAGTCAAACGGAGAAGACTTCAAATTAATAAGATTCAATTGAATTGATATCTCTCTCTTTGAGAATATCCGGAATTAAGTATACGCTTCTTCTGGGAATCTTTAGAAGCCTGTTTCCCAACAAAACGTACAAAGCCATGCGTTCCACGACTGACTGTAAGTAGGCCCTATTTATATTATTGTATAGGAGTATTTATATAGCGCCATTTAGTGTCATTCACAAGAACGCTCCGGCACGGCTACCTTGGAACCGTCCTTCATTTCGTCAAGCCTGGACCTCTCTTGTCTTCATAGTGGTGATCCATACACTGGTTTCCAGTTCATTGACATCTCTATGCCTACTCCAACTGAATGGGACCATAAAATAACGCCAATCTGCATTCTCTTTGGGAGTGGTGAAAAGCGCTTCTCTAGTGTATGTAGCTAGGGCAGGAATCGGCAAATAATTTCCATACCAGAATTATTTATTCGACTACACTCGGCTAGTCTACGAGCAGTGTGTCGCAGGCTTTTGCATGTGAATGAGCAAGGGGTTACCGAGCGCAAAGGCGTGAAATTCGAACCTCGTTCAACCACAAGACCATCGTCGTCCACCGTTCTAATTGCATCGGCTGAGAATCAGTTGTAGCAATGACGGCATTGTGAATATGCATGTAGAGTGCTTTCCAACAATTGCACAGCCGTAAAATATATTTTATGTCCTGGAAACTGATGTTGTCAACATAGAGCGTCATCTGACGACCACCCCCACCCCCGACAAACGACCAACGTCTCTTGACGACCCGAGAAATCGCGTTAGAAGCACAGCCTGTCAATTGAACGACTGAGTGAAACGATTCAAACATCGTTTATTGTCAGAATATGCTGTCGAGTTATTGGTGACTTAGTGGATGGCTTGATGGTTCACCGTGTTTGGATGAATGGGTGGATGATGGATCGAAAGATGGAGAAAGGAATGGATGGATGATGAATGGAAAGATGGAGGAAGGTATGGATGGATGAAGGATGGAGAGGTATGGATGGACGGATGAACCGATGGATGTATTAATGTATGGTTGAGTGGATCGACGAAAGACTTACATGTAAGGATAGAAGAAACTGTGGATGAATGTATACTGGACGAAAGGTGCCAAGGAACAGTTACTTGCAATGGATATTTCTACTATTATTAACTTGTCTCTATATAAGAACTTTCATATGATTTCTTTTCGGAATACATGCTAAAGTACAATAAGAACACTGAACTTATTAACATGTATAATCAAAATGCGATTAGCAATCGGACGAATAAAGGATATAATTACTTACTTACTTACTTACTTATTATAAGTCTTTTGACTTAAATGAATTTTAATGTCAAAATGAGCCAATGAACGATAATTTTGTCCTTTCTATTTTAAGCTGTAGTCATTACAAGCATAATAATATTTCTTTAATCGAAAGCGCAACCAGTCGAATTAGTAACGTCAGTACGGGATCAATTACTCGAAACTCATGCAAGAGTTTTTCGGTTCCAGTAATTACAATCAGCAAAAAACACATATTGCAACTAAACACAAGTAACACATCTTCAGTCTGTTAGACTGTTTAAAAGCGATCCCAAGATACAAGATAAGCGTGAAGTAGCCTACATGCATAGGTGAGCCGAATTGTTAGCTCAGAGTTTACACAGTCGCCGCCGTGCGTCCGAAGGATCGCGAGTTCGATTCAGACCCAAGCCAGTGCGTAGAAAACTTGAGAAAGTCCTTCACTCACAATTGCTCGTGGCGCTTCGGCTTGTAAACTCCGACACACCGCCTCGCAGTAGTCGGGACTACCTCTGAGTATAGTTAAACCCTTATAGGCCCTAATATTGGTCTACATGCATAGGCCTAAAATATAGCAGAGTTGCATGCATGCATTATATAGGTCTGTAGACAATTATACAGGGTGGCTAAAAAAAAGTCCCACCGGACAAAAAGAAATTTCTCAGCAATCAGAGGAGTTTTTAAGCGAAATTTCACGTTTTATGGGTGAGATATTTGTTAACTTTCTGAAAGATTTCCATGAAAAAGTATCATTGCTTCAAAAATTACAGCTTGTTAAATATTATGTTCTATATTTAGAAATTCCAGAAAAATTTACGTAAAAACGACCTCGCTACGGATTTTTCTAATATTTCGGTCAAAACTACGAATTTTCAAGTAAAATTTCATGGTCTGAAAGGCAATTAATATCAACATATAACTCCCAAATTTCACCAAAATATTTCGATCAGAACAAAAGTTTTTTCAACTTTTAGTGACGTCACCTACTGCTTTTTGATGGTTCATATAACGTTTACCCGTTTTTGCTAATGTTTACGTCAAAATACGAATCTTTTAATAAAATTGTACATGCCTAAACGTGATTCATGTATACATATAACAGCCAATTTTCATCAACATTTGTCAAACCCAACAAAGTTACAGCACCTTTAGTGTGTCGACCTGCGGTATTCTGATGATACAAAATAGGGAAACGCAACAATTGTTACAAGATAAAGTGCTCTATCTTTTGTTGCGTTCGAGATATTTTTATAAAATTTGGCTTTTATGTGTAATGAAGTACCTTTAAGCCTGTAGAATTACATTAACAAGTTTTTACCTTAGGCTGAAAATTATAAAAAAACGGTTAAACGTTATATGAAATATCAACAAACAGCGGGTTGAATAACAATTGTTCTGTTTAAAATATTTTGTTGAAATATGGCAGTAGTATATAGTTATGAATTGTAATTGTAATTGTAATTGTAAATCTGGATTTATAAAGCGCCCCTCAGAGCGAACTCAACAGAGGCGCTCCCGACTCGATGGAACAAAGCCATAGGCAAACAGCATAGTCTTCAGGCGCCGGCGAAACCCGGAAGAGAGAGAGAAAGGAGCTCCTGCCTCTGGGCAAGAGGAAGACGGTTCCAAGCTGAATTGCCTTTCGGTCGGTAGAATTCTATTTTAAAAGTCCCACTTTTGTCAAAGATATCGGCCAAAACTTAGGTGGGCCAATTTTCGAGCCACACTGTATATGAATGGATGAATGGTTAATGAATAAATTAGCATTGGAATCAAATAGTGAAAAGGATGGATGGACTGAAGGTCAGCAGGACGGATGAATAGACTGGTGTATATGGAATGAGCAAATGGATGGCAGGATAAATGGACCAATAAGCAGACCAAGTGATTGATGGATCGAGGGTTGATGGATTGATGGAGCAACAGAGCCACGTGCACGAAGGTGCAGGTTTACAGACAGATAGGCACACAGATAGGCAGACAGATAGGCAGACAGATAGGCAGACAGATAGACAGAGATAGACATATAGATTTACAGACAGATAGGCAGACAAATAGGCAGGCAGATAGATAGAGATAGACATATAGACATATGTTCCTATTGATAAAACGCGCTAGACTAGATTCACGAGATTCTAGATTCACCAGACTTATTAGCAGAAACTAGAATAGCTGCTGGCACAGTTGCATGGGGATGGGGAGTGTCCTAAGTCACTTCCCGTGATGAATCGTCGCGTGTCCCATAGACGCCAGGTGGCAGCCCTCGCACCACGATGACGTCATGCAGTGACGTGATACATTGAGACTTCAAAGTGCAATGTTGTAGGAGAAGTTGTCGTCGTAATTCTAATTGTACATCTGCCTGTAATTGTCGTAGTGGCTGCCTGTGTCTTCTACTCTGACTGTCTAAGTGCACGCATGCCTTACCGTTTACTTTATTTGGCCCTTAGGCGTTGAAGCGTTCTGACCTTTGATCCCTCTTTGTGTTTGGATCTTTGTTGCTTGCTGGTCTTTTAACGTATTTGGGTCTTTCGCATTCGCAAGTAAGGTGAATAAGCTGGTTCCCGCGATTCCGCTATTGTGGGCGCTATAGAAGTTTCGAGTTACGATTACGATTAAGGTGTTTAAAATATCTATCTGTGTTCCTGACTATAATCATCGGCTATTGGGGTCGTTGTTACTTTTCGACCTATAAACAACTGAATTAATGTAGTGACGTCTAAATACTGAATCTGTAGTTTGCTTCGTGTAATTTGGAGACTGCTGCATGGCCGGCTTCTTTGACAGCGCATACACAACTGTGTGGAAAATGCTGTCTTTGTCACGTCATACATACATACGTATATATGATATATATATATATATATACGATTAGAGCGCACTAGCACACACCAGTAGGACTTCAGTATTGCTCCATCGACAGAATACAGGAAATGTGCGATGATGCCCTGATGTTGATGCCATGATACAACACATCAGAAGGTCATTTGATGCCCAGTTCTCTTTGTATACTTCTGCAAAATAAGCGAATGATCAAACTACTAATTCAGCATCGTTGTAACTCAGCGTATACAACAAGGATCTTATGACACCTGCTGATCACTTGGAGAAACTCGACATCTGTCGTAGCCTACATCATTATAATCATTTTGCAACGACGTATTTTGTGTCACGCTAATGGCATTGTTTGCCCAATGCAACATGCAACATCATTCATGCCCTATATACAACAAAAGTTCAAAAGACGTGCTCATGATGGAACATTGGTGGAGCAAAACAACTCTTTGGAGTATTGTATTGTATATATGCATGTATAATGTATATTTATAATAGTATATAGGCCTTTCTATAGATTTCCAAAGTGCCTCTTTCAGTACGACCTATGATCAGAGGCGCTTGCAGTGCGTTAGGCCCCGTGAGAAGAGTGAAGGCCTTTGACATGTGGTAATTGCCTCGGATGAAGCTCCAACCCGTAATCTGCGCGCTGCAGGCCGGACACTTTAACCAATCGACTACGGTCAATTATTGGCTGATGATTTTGTACATACATGTAGCTTGTAAAGTAGAATTTGTCTTTCCATGGATTCTTTTAATACTCAATCAATCACTTAATCAATCAATCAATCAATTGAAGGTTATATAGCGTCTCCTCAAGGTCCCTACCTGCAAGCATTGACGATAGCAGGCGTTGCTACGTCATTCAAGTTACGCGGCATAATATGGTTACTCTGCTGCTTGATGGTGTAGCGGATAATAGTGTGCTAAACTTTCAACCGCAAGGTCGGGGGTTTATTTCACCGTCAGGGCAAAGATATTGTTCGAGATTTCAGATATAAACATGCACTCAACTCAGCTTTTCTTGAGTGCACTAGCTAACTGCTCACTGCCTGTGGAGAGATGAGACGGCTGGGAGAAGACTGGACGCTCGCTCTTATAATAATAATTTATATAATTTCTTTTACCCGAGGTATCAATGATCCCTCGGGGTTTAAAAAACATTATATTTTATATAATTATTGAGATTGAAAAATTAAGTGGCAAATACTTCATATATCTTATTATATTATGCATGACTAAACTTCATTTTCTTCTTCTTTAAGTGTATACGGTTTACTGTTACTAGACAGGTCAACCAAAACGAGTGTTTGCTAAAATATCAGAATCGCATTTTTTCCAATCACATCACCCCCAACCAAATCGCACTAATATAGTGTTCCCAATAATATACATTTAGAGGGCATTGCATGTGATATTTGCTTTACATAAGATATTTCTTGTTTTCTTTCTCTTTGTAGAGGAGAGAATCGCGCCTTGTATTTACATTTCAACTTTCCAGCGAATATACCCCGTTCAAATTCCGTTTATTGCCCGCTTGTATGTCTCTGAAACCTCACGCTTTCTCTTTATCCCTCTCTATATCTCCCTGCTGGCGTTTGTGTCTCTGCGAGATTTTTCATCTCTGCAGAGTGTGTCTCTGTCTGTCCGTCTACCTGTCTCTCTGCATCTCTGTCTATTTGGCTTGTCTCTATAGATCTTTTCCGACATCAGTTCCATGACTTGCTTTATTGTTCAGAGAAAGCAGTCATGCATCCTCCTTCCCGTGGTCATTAGTCGTATCATTCATCGGAAGGGACGGCTGCAGGACTAGTCTTGGTGGCTGCTGAACGCAATCATTTCCCTCGCTTCCTCCTTCGAAGTATCCGCTTCCTATATAGCTTCTCTTATTACGCCTACACACGTGTACGTCGTTCTCAAGAGAAGCATCTATTCATGTCTACCAGGAGCTTGCTTGAAGGTCGACTAAGTAGAAAGAATGAACTGCATGATTTAAGTGAACAAATGAAGCAGAAGACGAATGAACAATCATTTAATAGGACAAATAAAAGACAACAGATAAAAACATGGAAATAAATAATAAGCTCGGTTAATTGGAATAAATTGATTGCTAACAAAAAAGTGGGGGAATGATTTTGGGTAACAAAATAAAGTATACAAAATTTCATAAACAAAAGTGTGCTCACGTCAAATGCCAAACTATTAAAATATCTACTTCAAGGGTAGTCTGCAACTATAAAAACTCTTAACACACTATTAGTGCTTAAAATTAGCAGTCTATAATAATAATTTCAAACGCGTAAGATGGCAAAGAACTGAAGCAGCTCATCAAAAAGATCATCCTGTCGAACAGTTTGCAAGAAGTAAAGTGTATCTCGCCATGCAAAAACGCTAAAAACACGATAAACTCTAACACTGGTCGGCAGCTTTGAAATGTCTTTCTACAATGCCCTTAGAATCTTTGGATGATCCTTGATAGATTGAACACTCGCCTCTGCTTTTAACGAAAGGTATAGTCTTCCAGTTCTTTATTCGCCGGACTACCCATTGCAGTCTGTTCTCGGGAGTACGTGAAGCTGTACAGAACAGTTTATCTTCCTCTGCAACAAATATCACCATCAACTGTTTCGTGGCTTTCGCTTTTAGCTTGTCGGGTATAAACTATATCCAGACGTTTCGAATCCAGTCCTTTGTCATCCGGAAGAAAAATTAGCATGAACTGAGACAGAGGCAGTGATGCAACCAAGTGTTTTTTGTCAAACAGGTCAGATTTGTTGGTCACACCAATGCTTGCAGTCAAAACTTTACTTAATTAATTAAAACCCTCCAGCGCATGGCGTCCTTTTTAAAGGACATAATTATTTTTATACATAATTATTTTTAATTTGCTTGGAAAATTTTACAATTTAAGTCCATTATTGTCGAGATGATGGAAAGGGGGTAAAACTTGTAAGGACAATTTAGGAAAGGCAGTGAAAATTTCTAATAACCCGGTATCTTAAAATTTACATATTCAACGTTCAAATAATAGGAGTTAGTTAAATAAATAGAAGCAAATATTCCAGTAAACTTCAAACTACATAAAAGGAGTTATAGCTATTTTAAACTACTGCTTCAAAGCTAGTTGCAGTCATTAATCAACTACATTTATATTGGGCTCTACCGTAGTTACTAGTTTCGTTGATTACAGTATTCACTATTGGTAACCAGTGTTAGTTAGTGTGTAAGCCTAAAATTATCATCGTATAGGTCTTAGGCCTATATGAATGCTAAGCTTGATTGGTGATTGGTGCTTGCCAGACATTAGATTTTAGATTAGATGTTATTTCTGGCCATAGGAGTTTATATACGTAGGATGCACGACAACAAAAACATAAAAAGTGTGTTGATGGGAATTACGGATGGAAAGGGTAGACAGTTAAAACCTAACAGGGCGTGAACATAGAACATCAGCGATTGGTACAAACAGGATCCATGCATCTTAAGTAGGCTATATCTGCACAGTAGCGAGACCTGTGGACGCGTATAATGAAACTAGGTGTTTTGTAGGCGCCAGCGCCTATGCTTATAATTATGATAACTTCACATTGGGCAAACGTTACATTCAATT
>JAQFXW010000727.1:0-17235 GCA_034693945.1 Dendrobaena attemsi
CTGATGTTAGATAAAGTAAAATTAATATTGTTGTTTGCACTTAGTTAAGGTTTAATATGTTATCGTCAACTTTCTTCTTTGGCTTTCTTGGTATATGAGCCAAATTGCACGTCTGTCTGATGTCAAATAATGCGATCTGTTAAACTAGTCGGCCCTACTCAGCGGGACAATTGTCCCTTCTGCGTTTTCTTTTGTTGTCCTTAGCGTAATTGATGCAACACAAGTTTGTGCACTGTTGGTGGCTTCAATAAGTAGAGTTGATTGATTGATTGATTGATTATTAATGATTTTTTTTATTTCGATATCTATATAATGTTTAATAGTTTTCTTGTGAGGTTGCATAGTCTGTTTTATTGTATTGTATCTTTTATCATTTTAAATTGTGGTAAAGAAATTTGCAAAGCTAATAACAAATTATCAAAAGAATTATCATTATATAATGAATTTTAAATTTTCATTAATGTTTGATTTTGATTGCAGAGGAACCTCAAATTCAGAAGGCTGAACTGCGATTGAAGGACATTGCAGAGTTGATTGGAGAAGAGTGGAAGCCAGTGGCTGGTCGGTTGGGTATCATACCGGAAGAGGTGGAGGAGATGGTTGGATCCGATGGTACCATTCCCAACGCCGAAGCTCTTGCAATGCTTCAGCAGTGGGTTCAGAGACACGGCAGCAACGCCAATGGTAACAGCCTGGAGCGAGCCTTACGCGACCTTGGCAGGGACGACATCATTGCGAGCTGCATGTGCAACGTCGCAGATGTTACAGACTCGGACGAGAAGGCCGCCGCAAGGAACTACTTTGATTCAGGTAGTAGAGCACGGCAGCCAGCCAATCGGATACTTTTACTGTTTTCTCAGCAAGTTGGTAATGTCTAGATATGACATACACTTATGTATGGCTCAGAGAAATGCTTATTAGGCCTGTATTTCCTTATTTTGATTCTGTCGGTATCTCCAAATTCTGTTCTTATCACCGCTATATGTTCTTCGTACAATCCCTTAAGAAGTTGTATTAAGTGTTTTGGTATTCCCATTTCTATCAAGGTTTTCCACATCAATTCATGGATGATGCAATCAAATGCTTTACTGTAATGCAAGCAAATGTATACTTTTTGTCCATACTCTCTTTGAGTTTATGAGGATCTCTGAGGAGAGAGAGATCTTTAGCGTGCATCAGCATTTGATACAAATTGTAGGTGTGTACACTGTACATAGGCCAGTGGTTTACAGGCTTGTTGTAGTGACGGAAAGTTGTACGATGTAACCTAGGGCTTCAGAGATCTGCAGAACTCCAGTTACATACTAATACACGGGGGTAGTGTAGTGGTGAAAGTCGCCGCCTTGCAACCAAAGGGCTGCAGATTCGAATCCCACCCAAGTTGCCGCGTAAGGACCTTGAGCAAGTTCTTCACTCACAGTTGCTCGTGGCGCTTCGGTGTATAAACTCCAACACACCTCCGGGCTGTAATCGAGACCGCCTCTGAGTAGTAGGAGACTTGAAGGGGCGGTATAGAAATGTATAAATAAATAAATAAACAACGTGTATTACAACTTCTAGCAGCAGATGATTCTGTGTTTCAAAAGGTGTCGATCCGCTGAAGGTGGAGATCGGTTCCGCTCAAGATCTCGGATCATCTCGCGCGTCATCTGTCCCGCACAGTCTGTCACCGGATGGCGCCTATGAGGAGGAAAACTTGTCCAAGGTGGAAATCATATCAGACCCTCTTGTGCACCAGAATCAATGTTTTGCATTTAACATTTAACGTTGCATTTAATTAAGTGGTCTTGAATGAATCTTTCAAACTCGTGAACTGTATAAAGTTAAGTAAATGGGTCACAGTCATGAATCAACAGTACAAGGTGACAAGGTGATGGTGTTGGGAAGATGATGAGAGATTTAGTGACCTGGAGATGAAAATAGCTTTTACTTGTGACAACGCAAATGGCTAGTGCTTAAATTATCAGCTTTTCAATTTAAAGGCAACGTGTCGATGCATATATGAATTGTAGAATGGGGAGGGAGCTCAAAAATTGTTGCATGCTCATTGTTCAGAGATGTTCCAACCAGAATTTCTTACATACTGAAATCTACTATTTGTACTAACTTGTAATAGTGAGTATGGGTATAACCGTAAAGGGTGTCGGACAGTAAGTACGTTTGTTCCTCAGCTGTGTCTAAGATCGTGGAATCACACATGAAATATTTAGATAAATATGAGTTTATATAAATCAAACTACTGAACAGTGAAAGCCTAACCCTAAGATAATTTTTTGAATTAACCCTGGAGGGCTTGAGCCCTTCCAACTCCCTACAATTCAATCTTGAAAAACATGGAATGGGGACAAATTAGAGTGGTTCAATGCATGGTGTGAATTTGACCTATGAATAAGGTTCATTCATTCATTCATTCTTTACAGAGATTTATATAACGCCCCTTCAAGGCAACTACTCAGAAGCGCTCCCGACCCCAGCATGGGACAAAGAGAGCAGTCTTACAGTGTGTGACGAAAGTACCAGATTGAACCCTAGGAAGCAAACTTAACTTAATGTTGCTTGTATTTTAGATGGCTTTTATGCTGCCAGGTGAGGGATTTGATCAGGAAAATAAGACTATTGGTACGTATGGCGGAGTTTCATTCTAGAAGTGTTTCTTTGCAAGTTTTGCGTGCATTTGCAGTGCTAGAGCCTTGTCAAGTTTTGTGATTTCAGACTAAATTCGAACTTACATTTCACATTCACTACTGCATTTTAGCGGAATTTATTGTAGTTCTAAGTTGTACAACCCTTTCCCAATTCTCTGAATTTTTTGCGTTCATTTCTCTCCAGAGGACATGTTTAGAGACAGCCGGGTTGGAGAGCAATTTCCATTCATCGATAGATCAATATCGACCGTCTCGACAAATACGCTTGCCACTCTGCCGTCCGATGGGGGAACAAGGTATCAGTCGGTTGATGAGATTTCGAGCGAAGATCAGACCGTGTTAAAGGCGGAAATGGAAGAAGAGGAGGAGGAACGAATGCTGGAAGATGGAACCTGTGTTAGAAGGAAAATTGTTACCGTCCGACACCTGAGACGTAGACTCGGAAGCGAGGACACGCTGGTCGGAGTTGAGGTGGAAGAAGATGTGCTTGAATTGGCGCCTGGAGTGGAGCTTCCTCTGGGAGAGGATGTGGACGTGGAAAGGCACATGGAGAGCTTTGCGGAGAATCTTCCGAGCGGAGTGTGGACGACGCGTAAGGTCATAACTACAACTGCACGAAAGGTTTTCAGCGAGGAGGAAGTTAGCGGTGTGCCAGAAGAAGGTGAATCGAAGGATCTCGTGCCTCACGACGTTTCAGCGTCGAAGGCGGAACCGGCTTCACGTCTGGACTTTCCGGATGGTGGAGATCTTCCGCCGGAGAGATCCGAGGGAAATCTCCCGGTTGAAGTGGAAGAAGAGATGTTGGAAGAAAGGACAAGACCCGTTCTTTGTTCTCGGCCACGTCCTGCATCCGGCTGGCGGATGGAAGTTTCCACAGAAGACCTGATCCAAGAAAAAAGAATCGATGAAGGCCTAGAAGGTATAGTTCACAGTTGCAATATTATCTTATTAACATCCCAGATAAGGTATAACAATAGAAATATTACTTTTGTGCTTTTTGCAGATCTGTCCACTGAGTTGTGGTTCTTGGTTGGATGATTCTTTTGCTAAAAGTGCAAAAGTCCTACTACTTTAATTAAACAGTTTGAACAACAATCAACAGCTTAACGCGACGCAGTCTTTCCATGGGTCGTAATCTGCCATTGTTGATAGACAAGTCCTTAGTGCTGGCACACTATATTTGAAGCCATATTAACACATGTACAATTGTTTACGTTAACACTGTATATAAGCAATTATCTGCCGAGTTTGACAGCACTTTGAGGGAACTCCGTCTTACTTTTGCTGGAACCCAGCTGTGTAACATCAAAATAATGCTCATCTTGAGTCAGATGGGACATGTTTGTTCGTTCCTTCAGATGAAGCAGTGTACAATTTTCAGTGTACAATTATTCCAGATGAACTTTCAGGTGAAGAGAAAATGCATGCTGTGAATAAGCGCAACGGCAAGTGCTGTGCTACGTTTGCCATTATAGATGTGTCGCTATTATAAGTGGACTTTCCGAACCTCATGAGATGTTGAATATACATATTTTGCACGTAATGTTTATGTCTACTGAGTTTTGGTATTCCGCACTGTGATAATCATTAACTGTTCAATCAGGGGAGACCGAAGATAAAAGCGATGGTGGCCTCTCCAGTCGCTATTCCAATATTCATGAAGTTCCCGAAATCAAATCGAACATTGGCAGAGGTAATGATTTTCACACAATTATCTTTCTAAGACTTTCAATCGCTCAATTCCAATTACTTACTCTCGTATTCAGTTTCTTGTCTCAGTGTCAGCTTGAAGATGCTGGTGAGTACTGTAGGCAATACTTGAATGTATGATTTCGTAAGAGATCTAATTACAGCTCTACTGTATTCTGATTAACATATAATCTGTCCAATTTAGTAAACTCGAATTCTAGGTGAATAATTTATGTATATTATGTTGGGAGTCAGATTGTCGGATTGTTTTCAGCGTTTTCTTGCAGCCACTTTGCTGTACTTCTTTAAATGTTACAATTCTATTTCCGTGAAATGCACTGAGTATCTAATATCTGTAATGAGTTCACAAAGTCGGTGGCTGCAAATTTTCTGCAAATGAAAGTTTGCAACTTTTGATTCAGTTCTGCTGGATGAAGTAACTTTTGTCAGATATCTTGCTGAGTACCTTCAATAATGGATTCAATGAAACCTTTAGTTCGGTTTCCTACATATAGTAGCTTTGTAGTAGCTATAGCATTTATACCAATGCCATGTTCAAGACAAACACTGACAGAGCAGTAACTCCTGCTCACTTCATAGAATCAGGAGACAGATATCGTAACGACATAGGGTAAGATTTGTGGATGAAGGAGGATGAACTATGAAAATAGAAAGAGGATAGAAGAGAAGTTAGTGATCTTTGGACAAGATTTATGATATTTGATCAGAATTGTTGGGAGTGATCTTTATAATAAGTATTTGAACCTTTTGAAATCACGCAGTCAAAATGCATTGTTATTAACTGTACATAGTGACTTGTGGATTTGAAATAAAATTTAATGATTGTTCATGTATTGCGTACAACTTAAAACAGAGCTTGATAAAGTAAATTTGTAGAGGTGGTAAGGTAAGTGGTTACATCCTAGCAGTATCAATATTTTTTCTATTGCATTCGCTTAAGGTGCAATCACGTATTTGACATAGGAAAGAGTAAGTGACTTTACACTTACCGGGTATTTCAGTTTCTTTATCTTTGTTGTGTATGTTAAGTCTATAAGGAAGTTCCTTATTCTTTCTTCAAAAAACTAGTAATTCTGGAAGATGGTGAAGGAAATCAGACGAAGAACAAAGATGCAGACACACACAAATTTGAACAAAATCAAGACCGACAGGATTTCTATCATGCGAATAAGTCTTCGAATGAAGGACTTTCCACAAGAGATATAGAGGCACAGGAGGTAATAGATAATCAAAATTTCTATCCTGCGAATAAGTCTTCGAATGGAGGACTTTCCACAAGAGATATAAAGGCACAGGAGGTAATAGATACAGCGGATGCTTTCGATATTTCGTCAGGACAATTTACAGAGAAGAAAAGAGACGAGGAGCTAATCAGATGGCTTTACGATGACAAAAACGACCCGCTGAACCTGCAGAAGGAAACTGATTCATCTGTGTTATCTGCTCCAACTTTATCAACAACAGAACTAACTGGTTTTGCCAGTTTTGGTTCACCAGTGTCGTCCTCGAATGTACGAGGAACTAAGCCTCACAATGTAGAATCTACCGAAAGTATTTCATTACCTAAAGAGACATTACTCTCAGTGAGAATGCCAACAGGATTAACAGAAACATTGTCGTTTGCTGAGCAGAAAGTAATAGTTGTAGAACCAAGCGACTTGGGAGAAAATGCTTCTTTAACCGAATGCAATGCAGCAGGTGAATTTTCAAGTAGAAGTGCAAAAACTGTTTCACTCGTGGAGCAGAGTTCAGCAGGTGAGCAAAGCAGTGAAGTTGCGCAAACCAAGAAAACAGTGGCAGGTGGGATGTCTTACGAAAATGCAGGCGATGCTGTTTTACCCGTTGAGCAAAGAATAGCACGTGATACAGACTTTAGGAGTACAGAAGCTTTACCAACCGCTGATCAAGGAGTTACAGAAGAAGCCGAACTTAAATATGCCGATGCTGTTGTACCTTGTGGGCAGAGCAAACCAGCTGATGCGATGACACAAGGTGCTGAAGCCGTTGCAACTCTTGGGCAAAGACCTTCTTGTGAAACTCTTATCAAATACCGAAATGTTAATTCTTTTGAAATATCTCCAGATATGGAAACAGAAATTGATTTACAATCAAAATCTTCTGAATATAAAGGTGAAACATTTGATGCAGTAAATCACAAGATACTAACCGCAAACTATTCGGGCAGTACACTTGCACTGACTTGTGCTACAACGAGTGGGGCTGATCCAACAGTTGCAACTACTGCAATACAAGATTTAATGCGAAATCAACAAGAACGACCATGTGTTTCAGACTCTGGCATCGAATATCTAGGGGCTGCAGAAATATGGGTAGAATCATCAAAAGCAGGTCAGAGTGGATGTGCAGAAGAAGAGCGACATACTGATACAGGTGTTAGCGCTGGATATTTAGGAGCTGGTATGATAGAGATAGAACCATCACAAGACGTTTTCAGTAGACAATTAGACGAACAAAGATGTGTTGTTCCAGAGGCTGGCATTCCATGTCTAGGACCAGAAATGAGTAGAGCAGAAACATCAAGAGAAGTTTTCAGCAGACCTCCAGACTCCAAATTACGCGTTACAGAGGTTGGTACTGGACATCGATTATCTGAAGTTATTGGGACTGACGTACCTAAAGAAATTCTTGGTGGATATCTCGAGGAATACAGACCATGGATTTCGGAGGCTGACACTGAATGTCTACAAGATGATATGGAAATAGCAAGCCAATCTAAACAAGTTTTCAGCAGACCTACAGACTCCACATTACGTGCTACAGAGGTTGGTACTGGATATCCAGGAACTGAAATTACAAGAACTGATGTACCTAAAGAAGTTATCGGTGGATATCTTGAGGAATACAGACCATGGAATGCAGACACTGGTTCTGAATATCTAGAAGCTGATATGGAAATAGCGAGCGAATCTAAACAAGTTTTCAGCAGATATCCCGACGAGTATAGAGTTTATACTCCAGAATGTGGCTCTGAATGTCTGGGAGCTGAAGGCACAAAGACAGTGCCATCAAAAGACGGTTCTATTGCACACAAAGTATACAGACCAGAGGCTGGCTCTGAATATGTAGGCGCTGATACGATGCAGGCAGATGTATCAAACAACGTTTTCCTTGACTATCCAACAAAACACATGCAATCTGTACCAACAGATGGCTCTGATTATATAGTCAATGAAGCTAGAAGGATAGAATCAGCTAGTGATGTTTCTTACGAACATCTTGATAGAAACAGGCAGCACACATCAGAGGCTTGTACTGAAGACTTTGAAGGGAATGTGACAAAACTGAAACCATCGCAAGATGATTTAAGAGGATATCCAGAAATGTACGAACCTTGTGCTGGAGAGGATAGCATTGGAGATCTCGTGGATGAAGTGGTAATGGCAAAAAGATCACAACAAGTTTACGCCGCACATCTAGAACAATACAGACCATGTGAATTGGATGGTGGCTCTGGATATATAGGAGCTGAAGTGGTTGAGGCTGAACCTGCACATGAAGCTTTTAGTGAATTTAGTGAACATGGCAGATCTGGTACTACTGAGGCAGACATTGGCTATCCAGGAGTCGAAGAATCATTGCAATCAGTTTTCAGTGAACCCCCAGAAGAATACAGACAGTCTATAACAGAGGCAGGCTCTGAACGCCTAAGAGCTGTAGAAGTTTTCAAAAGATGTCCTGATGAAGACAGACCACGTCTTTCAGGGACCGTCACTGGATATCTAGGAGTTAAATTTGCAGCAATAGAGTCGACACAAGATGTTTGCAGCAATCATCCAGAAGAATACAGACAGCCTATCACAGAGGCTGGCTCTGCCAATGCCACAGAAGTTTTCAACAGAAATCATGAAGAAAACAAACCACATGTTTCACAGAGTGACACTGGATATATGGAAGTTAAACCTACAGGTATAGAGCCATCAATAGATGCTTTCCGCGGTCATGCAGAAGGATACAGACCTTGCATGTCATCAACTAACGCTGGCAATCCAGAAACTGAAATGATAAGAATAGAAACATCTGGCGAAGTTTTCAGTAGATCTCCAGACTCCACATTACGTGCTACAAAGGGTGGCACTGGATATCTGGGAGCTGGTGTTACGGAGACAGATGCACAAAAAGAAGTTCTTGGTGGATATCTTGAGGAATACAGACCATGGATTTCAGAGACCGACACTGAATGTCTAGAAGCTGATTTGGAAATGACGGACGAATCGAAAGAAGTTTTCAGCAGATATCCCAACGAGTACAGAGTTTATACTCCGCAGGGTGGCTCTGAATATCTGAGAGCTGAAGATACAAAGGTAGTGCTACCAACAGATGGTTCTAGTGGGCACGAAGAATACAAACAATGGGTCTCAGAAGTTGGCTCCAAATATCAAGAAAGTCAAAGCACAAGGAGAGATGTTCTTCATACAAATCTTGAAGCATACAGACCATGCATATCAGAGTCTGGGACGGAACATCTAGGAGCTGAAGTGACACGAACAGAACCATCGACAGAAATCTTTAGTCCAGCAGAAGGCAGACCTCGTGTTATGGACACGGGTGTTGAACGCCTTGGAACTGAAATGCAAAGGAGCGAAACGCCAGGAGATGCTTATGCTGGGCATCCAGAAGAATACAGACCCTGTGTTGCGGAGGATGGATTGGGATATCTTGGAGATGAAGGTATTGGAGCGGAAATTGCTATTGACAGGAATGATATATCCATGCTTCCACATTCCAGGAGTGGAAGTGAGCAAGTAGTAAACTCAATGCAGCTGTCTACTAAATATTCGGAAGCTGGAAAAGAAATTGAAAGCGAACGAAGTGAATCATGGTTATCTGATTCACAGCTAAATTATCCTCATAGAATGGAGATGAAGGTAGGTAATGAAGGACTTCCTCCTGAAAGTTCAGAAATGAGAAAAGAGGACTCCGTTCACTTACCTACTAGGTATCGTGAAGCTGAACAAACATTTGAAATTGAACCAACAGAATTACCTCGTGGATCTGCCAATAATCCAGATGGAAGTGATTATTTGGGCTTTGGGTTCGAGGAATCTTCCGGTGCACATCCAGAAGTTGTAACAGGGATTGAACCGACTGAAAGATCGAGAGGTTGTCCAGAATCAGGTGATGTACTGCCAGATCTTATACAAGCACTAATGAGGCAACAGGAGCCTGGAAAAAGAATTGAAATTGAAGCAATTGGACAATCAAGGGGACATCCAATGTTCCTTCATGGAAGTGGTATGACAGTTGGGTTCAGGGAGTATCCCAGCGCACATCCAGCAACCGTCGCAGCAGGGTTCTCACCTTCTGAGACAGATGTTATGACAGATGTCGCTTCATTTCTGGACACCGATCAGCTTAAAACTGAAATGGACGCAACGGGAACACCTGGAACACTTGAACCATACCGCATCTTCTTCGATGCTTCTGGTGCCCCACAAATTATCACTGCAAGGGGGCAGAGATTCGTCCCTCAGCTTCTGGAATGCAAAACATCTAAAGGTACACAGATTTGCGGAAGTTTTGCACCTGTCAGTGCTGTGCTTAGAGTCTGTGCTGAGCATGTGCTTGTAACGGCGAATGTGCATTGACGCATTATGTACTAAATGTTGCGTAGAATCAGGTTTACTGTCCATGCAAATGTAATACGTGAAATATAATAACATATATTGGTAGTTACTGATATGTGTTCATTACCAGTAATACTAATTTCACATGTTACCATTCTGTTATGGTTAATGGTACTTTTGGTCTCTTTACATAGTTACATGCTTTTGTAACATTGTTGACATAAAATTTTGAATAGTTCAATACTAATTGCGATGCAATCAAGAATTGTTAAGCACCATGTACACACATGGTGTTAATGACAACCGAACTGATTGCATTGCGAGTTCTGTCCAAGCAAGGACTCAATGCATCGATAATATTAATTAGGCCTAATACTTTAAGCAATATTCGCAATAATACTAATTAGTTTTTAATATTTCTGAACTGACACTTTCAGTAGCTAGCTTTGAGTATGGATTGTTGTGTGTAGTGCATTTGAATCTAGGCAAAATGTTGATCGGGGTAAGGATATTACTGAATTTGCTTCTGCACAAAAGGGTTTTCCATAAGGGAGGAAAATTCTCATGTTAATGGAACCTCTGCATATGTACTGTATTGTATCTATATATTTCTAAAGCGCCTCTTTCAATACGACCCAATCAGAGGAGCCCTCTGATGCATTGGGCCCCATGAGAAGGGATCAGTTTTAAGACCGCATATGGTTCGTATTGGCTGACCACGAAACAATAACATTAACAACATCAAAGTACAACTTTGGTTTCTAAAAGACTTAATGTGGTTTTTCGTTTAGTTGTATAGTGAAGTCTGCTGGGGGGAATTATATGGTCATGGGAACGGGGCTTAGGGTTTCTAGTGATAGTTTGTGTAGGCAAATGAACCATTCTTACCAGTCTTTCGAGATTCATCATAATATTATAGATAGATCATTATTCTCACAGTTAATTCACACACCACATTCAAGAACTAATTGTGTAGTAACTAGAATACTTTTATCACTCTCAAAACAAGTAGCTTTAATTGGCTTATCGTCATCAAGCTGCTAAGCTACCTCAAAGACATGCAGTTACTACCAGCCTTTACAACTAACTTGTCTACCTTCTATGATCAGGATGGATATTACTGGTAACTCTTCAACGTAGGAATATATACATTATGCATGGAAAACTAATCGTACTGTTGAAGAATTAAACAGGATGCACAAGCTTATGTACCAATAAGTCACTGCTGCACCTACTACACTACTGTCATCAAGACAAGATAAAATGCTAAAAACAACTAGAGTCACTCTCTATTCAGCAAAGGCACTACACGGCTGTCATGCTTCTAAGCTGTATAATGCAGTACCAACAATCTAACATCTGCGAAAAACATGCACATCATTTTGACAATTTTGTACAACTATAACGGTACTTTACTAACTAATACCCCGTTTCTACACCAGCTATAACGGTACTGATTTAAGGATCGAAACCCACCGTTATCTCTAATACTAAACTAGTTGTATATATCCTGATGATATATGAGGATGGGGAAGAATAGGCTACATGGAGGCAGACTCGGCGAAGAGGTACGGGCTTAAGATAAGTTATTATATATTGGTGATCTGACTCTAGTGACTAGCCTTAATGTAAGACAAGACAATTGGTGAATTATAATGAATAATTATTATGTGACAAGCAATGAAATACAATAACAATAATAATCTTATGAAGACATACCGCGATATTGGTAAGATATAGCAGTCAGTTGTCGTGAGTCTAGAAGTGAGTAATCCTAGTCAGCAGTCACTCGCACCGATGAACTAGAATACTAGATGATGATGAAAATGAAACGTCAACCACATAGCGATTCAAGTCAGTCCATGGTTACCAACTTGAATGCCGGAAATTACCTAGTGAGGGATTTATAAAGATTACCCCGCGTGGTCACGTGGTATAGGCTTACCCACTAAGTCTATAGTGGATGCAGTGGATAGGAAGCTGGTGTCTAAGCAAGTCCGCCACCCAGGGCCCGAGGGTGAGGGATCAGCCCAGAAGATGACGCACAGTTAATAACGCGGGAATGCATTACTGTAGCGCCTACCGACTTCTCTATACTTCTAATACAAAGCGAAGTAGGTCTGCAGCAGGTAGTTGTGGCTTTTCATGGGAGCAGCACGGTCACCTGTCTGCATGCTGCTATAGCAAAAGAACATTCAATGCCTAGTTTTCCTACTTGCTACTCAGTCTCCCATGCAGGTCTTACACACAGCATCTTGTCCAATGCATTTTGTCGAGTCGCTCAGCCTTGTATTGTCCCACGACATCTCCAAGCACGAAGCACCTCTTATCTTCCTAACATTTCTTTCCTCTTCTGAGGGACAAGCGGAGCAGAATCCACGAGCGAACAGGGCATCGCTCCTTTCAATCGGACACAAATGCGTTGTCAACTAGCTATAGCCGTCTTACAGTTGAATCCCATGCACACACACACACACACATATATATATATATATATATATATATATGCCTATATACAATTATACATATTGGGGACTTCTGTTAACTTCGTCTTTGTGATAACTTCGTCATCATCAACCAATGCATCGTGAAGCTGCTGCTTCTGCCGTCTAAATGCCTTCGGAGAGAGGAAGAGGAGCAGACCTCGAGGTTGGTCGATGCCCCCATGGTCATTTCTTCGCCCACTCTCCCGCTCTCTCTCTCTCTCTCTCTCTCTGGCTGTCTCTGTGTCTGTCTCGCCAATGTGTCCATGTCTTCTCTTGAGCCAATTACACGACGCAGGACGAATGCAACGACAGCTAATGATGCATATCTAAGCCAACCGCAGCCTCCACTGCTGCTGCTGCTGCTTGCTGCCCTTTCACTCTCTCCTCCCAATGCGTAGCTTAAGCGCCCCAGATGGCTCTGCAGACGATGCAATTCAACCAAATCCATCATCGTTCGTGGAGACAGGTGGACGCTCGACGCACATATCCTATAGGTCTATAGACTCATCCACCCGATCCTCATCCTACGACCACCACCAAATCATCACCATATATGCCTATACATAAGCAACGACCAGTGGATGGAACTGAGCGGGGAGGTATCGACCGTCACGCATCGCTGCTGTTTTCGACGCCAGACGGCGATTAGCGCCACCAAACGACCATTCCCTGCAGTCGTCTGCAAATCTTTCGGTCGGCGCATGTCTATCCAGCAGAGCTTCCTCGAACTGTAAGCTATGGTGCAAGACTAATGAAGCCGTTCTTCGAAGCCCATAGAGAAAAATTGGTCTGACTACAACTCTTTGGAGGTGAGTTGTCTAAGACAGTGATATTCTAATTAGAATGAACCTACTTCAAATTCTTGTGCACATCAACTGGTGTTGCTTTCTGCCAATACAAAGATACTAGGCTATAAGCTATATTGCGTCACAGCACAAGCGGTCCATCTGCTAGGCCTAGTAGGCCTATCCACTGTTCACGGGTGGTGTCGCTTTCATCGGTCAGTCTGCATTCGTTCTTTGGCCTTTGCACAGGCTGTGCGTCTATAAAAGGATGACCGGTTGACCTTTCAGCCCTTCTGATGGTCGCCTATCAGGTGTCATAATACTGCTGTTCCTGTAGTAGCCTATCTCCGCCCAGCGAGTGGAAGGCAGAACTGACCTTTGGCAGAGGGAGGGTTAAGGTTCACCGACGGTGTACCGGGAATCAATAGTCTACCATGTTCAACTTTTCGTGATCTTCAGCTCGTCATGTCACCAGTCGAACATCAACTGCCATCCGCTACAGTGGTCTAGTCGAAGTCTAGCGGCCGAAACATCATGGGGTTCTATTCAAACTCGAACCACTGCGTAGGAAACTTGAGAAAGTCCTTCACTGACGCCTTGACGATGTTCAAGGCGCTTCGATGTTAACTCCGAAACACCTCCGGGCTGTAGTTGGGTCCCCCCCTTGAGTAGTAGCAGACTTGAAGAGGCTGTATAAAAATATATGAATAAATAAAATAATTACTTCTGCCTATGAGCCTCAAAAGTGCTACCAAGTCAGTATAGGCCTACAGAATAGGCCTACCTGCATGTAAATTCTAGGCCTATATTCTACCATACCAATTTTTAAAAATCATAAGACACAGTGGTGTTAGATTCAATCTATTAAATTTATCTTTAGGCTGCAATTGGCATATATTGCTTTAATTAAGAAGAGAAGTAGGACAGTTTGAGGATGAGTTTTAAAGTGAACATTGAAGTGAACGCTGCTGCTCGTTAATGCATCGATCACAACATTAGACTCCGCTCCTCCTCCTCCTCCGGCTGAAGAGTAACTTGTCGTCGCTAGCAACAAGACTGCCTCGCTAGAAGTCTCGTCCTTTCGACTCACTGAAACATTTAGCAGCACAGTCAACACTGAACACACAGCTTGTTACATCGTCCTTTATTTCGGGTGTGGCTGTCGTATATCCTGCCACATAAACTGGCGTAGGTCCCTATATAGGCCTAGTCTCCTAGGTTCAGTCACTAATAGGGATTACATTGAGCCTACGGCACAATGTCAACTACTGTCACTCGTTCATCTCGACGTGCTATCAGTGCTATTAGTGACTGAACCTATATAAATAAATAAAACCTGTTTTACCACAAACATATCAGATTCTTGTCAGACCGAATGAAATTCTTTTATAGTAACACAAGGAGTGGGATTAAAGAAGTGACATAACAGATGAAAATTTTGGCAATAAAGCAAGCAGGCTGATGGAAATGTTGATAACAAAACATGAACAGAGATGTCTAATGAAACTGTTGGTAGTAGAGCGCGATATAGTCGAACACGAAGTGGCATAATGGCTGCGGTCACAAAACGTCACGCGTCAAATCGGCTTGCACCAGAACGGGTCAGCACCAGAATTAAGACGACCAGTATAATGTCATAGACACCAATATAATATCACAGGCACCAGTATAATGTCATAGGCACCAATATAATGTCATAGGCACCAGTAATATCATATGCACCAGTATAATATCACAGGCACCAGTATAATATCAGTATAAACAACTTGTTTACCCATCGCTACTTAGCGGCTCAAGTGGGGGTTTGAACCTGTGACCCTTAGGTCACAAGGCACCTAATATCCACGGCGTCCCTTCATCCCATTCCTGCTAGCCAGAGATTTAACTCTCTGAATGTCCGCCAGCTTGAACCGAGGTGTCCGTAACAAGAGACTTCCGCGGCCCGCACGCTTACTGATGTAGCTAATTGGGCCAGTTATCTCTTTAGTTTAAACTCTATAAGATACAAATTTCAATTTCTTGTAGGCAGGTCGTGAGACAGGTCAAGAGCAAGAATAAGTAGGTCGTATTGTAATCGTAACAAAAACTTCTATAGCGCCCACAAAAGTGAAGTTGTTTGTTTAGCCGCGCTGGAGTTGGGAGCGTCTCTGAGTAGTCTTCTTGAAGGGCCGCTATATAAATGTTCAAAATGAATGAATGAATGAATGCAGGAAGCAGCGTATTCACAGGCGCTTAATAAAATCATAATCGTAAGGCAGAGGGTGAAGATCCAGGAAGACCGACAATCGAGACAGATGGCCAAGGTGGGTGATGTTTACAGTTTAGACAACGAGGAAGGTGAGGAGAAAACTCAAAAGAGGAGAAATCAGGATAGGATTGGTGAAAGAGTAGTGTTTTCGGTTGTGAATGGAAGATCTGTGGAGAAACGGCAAGAAGTGAGGTTTTCGTGAGTTCGTAACATGAGTCAGATAGCTGTTTTAATATTGGCAGGAGTTCATTCCATATAGGTGGAATGGCTATGGCTTATAGGCGGAACAGCTATGGTTACGGAGCGATTTGCGAAGTTTAGTGATGATGTACCTGGAGGGCGCTGGAGTGTTAGGACAGAAGAGGAACACGTTGAACGGAGTGGCTGGATTGTGAACAACTGATGGACATAGCATGGCTGGGAGGTTTGAAGTGTGTTATAGGTTAGTGAAAGGACTCTATAGTGGATTCGCTCTGGAATTTTAAGCCAATGGAGAAATTTGACAACAGGATCTGGGATTTTCTTGAGTTGGTCGCAGAGGCCTACGAGTATAAGTTCAGTTTTAGAGGAGTTCAAGCACTGTAGATTTGTAGTCAATAGTCATCCAGAATGGTCTAAAGTGCAAAATGGTGGTTCCGCAACTGGTTAAACTAAACCACCAGATCCACGGTTTGATATTTACTCACCCGTAACCGTGATGACTGTAGCTATTACGCTTTCATTCCGAGTATATATGACTTCTGCAGGGAATTCCACTGTTTTCTCATCAATACCTATGGTCAGATTTTGAGATGCGTCAGGTCGAATAGATCGCCGGCTGTCTAGAATGTAGGCCAGGTTCCAGCTGCTCACCAGTCTCTCTCCTTCTAAGCAGTTGAAACAAGTGAATCGTAAACGAACGTTCATCTCTGAATTTTCGCTGAAGAAGTCGCAGTTTGCCACGCATTCGACAAATACTCTGGGCGGAGAACCCCGGACAAGGTGGACTTTGAAAGGCGGAGATATGCTACTGTAGCCTTTTCTCGAAACGTTGACGAAAAAATAATAATCGGTTGGCAGAGAACTGAATTGAAGTTCTGTTGCTTTCAGAGTTAAATTTGAAGAAGCATTGGCAACAGACAGAAAAGTCGAATGATTTCCAAAGCATTCATGTTTGTCTTCGACTGTAAACAGAGGACAAACTGTCAGTTATTACATTATGTTTGGTGTTGTAATTTGCACATTCTATTGCTTTAGTTTTCTTATGATCAGCATTTCTACAATGCTTGATATGTTGCACGTACATTGCCAGGTGACTTAAACATGTGACAGAAGCCAGTTTGTTTGTGAAGGCATATGGAAAACATTATGTCTCTACAGAAAGCCTTCTTAAGGAGTAAAATGAAAATCACGCATCTATATGGAAAGTTTCCGAATTGCCACAAGGGAAATTATTGTCCCTGCGATGTCCTACAATACGTAAGATGGACATTTCACGTCTCTACAAGTTTTTCAATGAGTAATATAGAATTATTTTGTTAGGCTGTACACTAATCAAAATGAAAATTGTGTCTTCTTGTAGGCCACAAGGCCTATAGGACTTCACAACTTTACAATTAACAGAATGGAGATCATGCGTCTACAGGGACTATAGGCCTAGTATAGGCTTCACAATAGGTAAAATGGAAATTACATGTCTTCATGGAAGGATTTACATTGCAAATAGATAAAATGGAAATCAGGCTCATAGGATTGTACGTACAACAATGGAACAATGGAAATCACATGCTTATATAT
>JAQFXW010000728.1:0-17234 GCA_034693945.1 Dendrobaena attemsi
AGTTGAATGTAACCAACCCATGGTGGATGATTGGTGGTGTCTCTTGATATGCCTCTGCCTTGTGCATCAAAGCTCCACTTCATCTGTCTTTCTACCACTTTATATTTCTACCTGTTTGTCTTCCCACAACCCTGTTCATTTTTGTTTGTCCATCGGTCTGTTTGTCATAAGCTATAAATAACCTAAAAGGAAACCTGTGATTTCTTGAACTCCAACAGTCATTGATGCACACATTGTCAACTGCTACTGTGTGTCTGTCTGTCCCCATGCCTTTAACCAGCCATGTCAAATGATCAGTCCAGACACTATAGAGGCGTCACATATTGACCCAGACAACCACAAAGTCTATTCCTCCTTACCGCTCGCGTATCGACTCCATGAGCATTTTCGTTGCACGACCCGTTAGAATTCCGCGCCGAACTTCCGTCGCTCACGTTGTCTCCATCGAGTCCAATCTGTTCAAGAACTAAGCAAACACCACAAATCGTGTCACCAGCACGTCTCTCTTTCTCTTCTCCACGGTCACATTCATCATAACAGGAACCGTCACAGCAGTAGGCGTCTCAACTGCCGCCACCTAAATTACAGCGCGTCACGATGACGGGCGACATTATCGATCACTGTCATAGGACACCACGTCATCGTAATCTCTGTGATCGTAACGGCTTTGTTTACAGTGGCATTCTATCATATTCAAATGCTCGGCGGTAGGAGAACGCCATTGAAGTAACAGAGTCAACTATCGGCCTCTCAGCCACTTATGTCGATGGACAGTAAGAGTCAGAATAATGACAAAGTGGGGACTTGGTTAGAGACTTATAGCGCTTGTCTTAGTAACATGAAGGACAAGGTTACTGCTTAGGGAGTTTGAGCAAGTCCATTCCTCACAATTGTTCAGATCCATCGACTGATTGCTTGGTCACTACGTGGAGCTAGACACAGGCCTGAAAAGGCATTAGCGATCAACCAGAACTTTCCCAGTTATTAAATAATGAAAGCTGATGGTAACACAACTTTTCATTACCTAGGTAATAGCCAATTATGTGTAGTTTTTAATAATAGTTGCTGTTATTCCTTTTAAAAATTTGATCAACATTTTGGAATGGTAATCATTTGGATTAGATCAGGAATATACCTAATAAAGAGTATTACATGAAAGATTTCTGAGGGTCAGACAAGAAAGTAAAACAGGAGTAGCTATGGTACCAGACCCATTTGTAAACATAGAAGTGACTGTAGTATAGAATAACAATCACAGGCAGGGCATACAAGTACATGTAATGTAATAAAAAATGTGTCTTACTCTTGGGTCCCTGTATCTTGACCAGAACTTCTTCCATTCGCTTGTAACGTTTCAGCGCAGACCGAAGCTCTTCGATTCGTAAATTCTAGTGAAGAAATGAATGATAATCAACGACTAATTCTTAATTGCTGCTACACAATTCTTTGCATTTTTAATTTTATAATCATAATCATTCTTCATGACCACTCTGTAATTCTTGATAATCATTCAACAATTCCACAATTCTCCATTGCCACTTCGCAATTCTTGATTACAATTGTCAGTTGCCACACAGCAGCTCTTGATACAATTTAAAAATTCTTCGTACAACTCGGTAATTCTTGATACAATTTTCCATCACTTACCAATCTGCTATTCTCGATTTCCCATTTTTAAAATTCTCCACTATCACTCTACTATTCTTTGCAAAATCTCAACAATCCCCATTACCACTTCACTATTCTTGATTGTAACATACTGATTCACTACTACCATTCTGCTATTGTCAATGGCAGTGCACCAAACCATAGAACAACTGTAACATACTTTAGGGCTTGCAACTATTTTTGGAAAAACACTGAATGACACCAGTAAATCTATTTATAATCTGTGAATTTCCACAATTTCCAAAAATACCCGCACTCCCGAAGAGTACTTAGTCTTACAACGCTCTTAAAAGCCAACGGGCAATCTTTGCGCACTGCCTAAGCCAAGTCGAACGCTTCACAATCTGCTCTGATTTCTAAAAGCCTACTATCCTGCATTAACGAATTCTGGCGCATCCGGTGCAAGCACCGCATCCTATCAATACACATCAAATGCCAATATGTCTTAGAGCAAAATATCGTCAGCTGTCCACCTCCATGATGTCTGCTTGTAGCCTAAATTACAATGGACAACAGATATTATTCTTATATTATTCCGGCCACACTAATGTCTACTGATACCAAATATTAATGTTTCTCATAGAACAGCAATAGATCATATATTTATCACAGCATATATGAACATTGGACATAACCAGTGTCATAGCCTCAAATCTCAACTCTAACATATATAACTGAATTACATGCAGTTCCTTCTAACTATCTACTGAACTCGAGGCTTTCTTTTCTCCTCTTATTTTCGCATTAAAATGCCTCGGTAATAAGGAAAACTCCATCTTTTTGCACCAGCTGTTAGTTATGGGGCAAATATTATTAATATAGCCAATGAATAACGCATATTATGTAGAGAAAAAACTTCATTAACACACGATGGCTAACCTTCTCTTCGTTGGTCGCCATTAGAGATTCTACAGCCTGTTTCAGCTTTTCTACTTCGTAATCTGAAAGCATAGACACAATTATTCATTTGCTGTCACTTCAGAATATTAGCAAGACCAACAAAAGATCCACTTAGCTGACATGTTCAAACAGACTCGCTAATTTGTGTTGAATAAAACAAAAGTCAGACACGAAACTTCAAAATAATAACCTGGAATTTCCATCACAAAAACATGACAATATGACTGGACCCAGTAAACAACACTTCAATTGAAGACTCACAGGAATGAATGACTTTCTCTTAAGCACTCTTCCAAACCACTTACACCTAAAGTAACACTCGTGGTGAATGAGTCAAAGAAAACACACACCAACGAACAGTTCACTGTTCGTAAAGCAATCAAATACACTCAGTAGTACAACTTACATTAGTTTGGTATGCTCAGCTTAGATCAAACTACAAAACATTTCGTCCAGCTACCAACTGTAAGCACTTGCTTGAATTGATGAAATTCTTACTATCAAGTTGACAAGAGATCCCATCCCGTTATACAGTCAACAATATGTCTCTGACACCTCTAATATTCAGCAAACAGTCCTATAGCTTGTTAAAAACTCAAAACTATCCACTCACAATGGTCAATTCATTAAGGAAATTATCTCCTTTTGCACTCTGTTTAGTTCCAAGGGGCCATCCCACAACGTTTTTCCAAAGTCTCAAAACTTTCTTAATCAGTTGGGCTGGGAATAGAGTGCTTTGAAGGGGTGCTGTATAAAAATTCCATAATAATAATAATAGTAATCACAACAGACAACTCCATAGGCTTGCTTTGTATACAAGCCTCACAATAAATGTAAAACTAGACATTTGCAAAATTACAAGTGTAAACAACAAAATGAAGACAGCACCCATGCAAAAAAATACTCAAAAACTGCTTTCTAATTATTCGAAACTATCATACATGCAGACTCAAGATAAACAACCCAAACATTCAATCAAATGTTCAACTCTACAAACATTCTATTATCAGAGATCAGAGATATCTATCTCAAGCACAATAATTTCTTTTTAAAAATAGGTCATTAACTCAAGAACCATGAAACAAATCAGGGCTAGATGAAATAACCGACAACAGTGATTAACAGCTAGCCAAAGACATGTAGCTAGGAACACACTCAGCTACACAGCCAGCCACCCAGTTGGTTGAATTAATGACCTTGCCAGGAACAAACATGATATCCAGACAATTATGAAAAAAGATGAAACATATGTCAGTACTAGAGATCCAGAAGTTAGCAACACTGTTAGTAATTGTTAGTAGCTAATGTCATAGAAAAACTCATCTACTATTATAGCAGGCAAAAAATCACTGCCTGACTCTATAATCCTATGCCTTATGCAGTCTCGCAATTATTCAGCCGTATGAGTCTCATAGCCACAAGTTTGGCCATATTGCTGCACAACCCCTTCCTCGAAACTACACACAATTAAGAAACCTACCGGACAAAATAAGTTATTAACCATTGCAATATTACAATTATTCATTCAGTCAGACCTGGAATTTCTGGAATATTTATCCATATTCCATGAATTAAACATACATACAGGTTTTTATCTGATGTTAGGTAAAGATGTAAAAAAATTAGGTAAACAATTAAACATGCTTTTGTTTTGTTAGATGAAAGGTTTCCATAATAATTAGCATCACAGAATTCATAAAATCTCTGAATATACAATAAATTAATACTAGAAGTAGAGAAATTTGGTTAGAAAGTGAATATCTAAAAGCCCAACTCTGTCTAAATTCAAAATCAAAAGAACTACTAAGTCTACATTTTTCTACTACGCTTCAATTATTAAATCCAAAAATTCACAAGTTAAACATTAACAACTCAGTAAAATTCTCGTCAACTTCCACCCACGACTGCACCTTAAACAGTTTGTATCGTATATAATGAAGTTCTGATCTCCGACTGTCATAATTCCTCACAAAGCAAAATCACCAATTTTGGTCAACACTCTTGTACTTAAGTATGCCAAAAAGGTTTTAGTGTGGTTACATTGCATAGTACAGCACAATCAAGAAAGTAGTAGGCCACATTAATTGTAAGATGTAAATAAAACTCTGAAAGCACTGTTACAAACTAGACAAATTTTATCATCTGCATGTCTGTCTAAACACAAGCATATCCCTTCCCAAATAATTAAGACTACCAACACATGACCCAAAAAAGCAGGAACCAGATAATAAACTATCACTTTCTGTCGATTGTCACTTATTATCGCATATAAAATTATGCCAGCAGCATAATTCATTAAACTTAATTCAATTTAATTTACTATTAGGCAGAAGCCACCTGACTCATATACATATCTTATAAGAATTATAAGACGGATGCTGCTCCAGTTACAAAACCAACACAGATAGATCAGATAGATCGGTACAAAGCCTGTAGTCACCTGTTGCAGACCGAAAATATCCCTTGGCCCCCTACACACCAGAAAGGTGTGAGACTTGGCACCACGGGTTAACGCCCCATAGCTTCACATCAGACTCTCTCCTCTCCCCAGCAACTGATGTGCGAACACAGCCAGGAAGCTAATGCCAGGCATGAATAATTCCAGCGCAGGGGGTTGTGCGAACGGAGTGAACATGGATGGAGTGGATGATTCAGCTCCCTGGCTCATGAGTCAGAGGAAAACGGATGATCAGTGGACCAAAACAAGGCATTCCCTTAGAACTGTCCATGTGAATGAGAGTATGTCTAGCGAGAAGAGTCATGCTTTATATAGCACACGTGTATTGATTTATGGCAAAAGCTGGAGCTCTATTCATAAGTCAAAGTATCTTAGGCATAGCAACAGTTGGAATTCTATTCCTAAGTCATAATTTATATAAAGCACTGGCCCAGGGCTTCTAATCACAAGAGTCATAACTGATACTCCTGAATATACTGTGTAAGATATTCATGGTTTAAATAGTGCAATAACAATTAACAACTGCCCAAATGACGTAAACACAGACTTAGTGTCAAACTGTTTTGATTTCGGACCTGACTCTATGTGCAGAAGTCACTAATTAAAACGAGTGACACAAAGCAATTCTTAATTTAACTCTTCAGACATGTTTACAACAGAGACCTTGCCTGCAGATATCAGACGTACCTCTACATAAATACTAAATAGTGATTAAATATGCAAAGCAAAACAAGAACACAAGAAGTCTCTAACTAGTCAGATATTTTTCAGATTTTGAATAGGAGAATGAGGAAGAGGAAGAAGAGGAGGAGGAGGAAACAGGAAAGAAAAGCTGTAATAGAAGAAGGAGGAAGGAAAGAGAGATGCAAAGCCTGGAGGCAGAAACTGCAGGAGATTTAAAAAGGCATCCACTCCCAGCAATTCTGGAGCCTGCTAAGTAGTCACAGTGGGACAACCCATAAACTAGTCCAGTCCTTTGAGGTTCTTTGTTATAAGGGACAGTGAATGGCGCCATCTAGGGAATGTTCATTCCTGTATGCTTTCTCCAAGGGAAAAGACCTAAACAGAGTGCTTCAGCAATAGAGACACAGACCGGGACAGACAGACACACAGACGAACAGACAGGTATAGACACATAGACAGACACAGACAATTGAGAAAAAGTGGAGGAGAGAGCATTCACCCAAGAATCAGCAAGAGAGAAATAGACAATGATAAGAAATGCAACTTAATTGGAGATGAACATATCAATAACTTTAAAAAAATCAAAGATACTAATTAGGAAAACAAATTAACACATTAATGGAAAATCAGTCTGCATCATGGACAGAGTTACCAGCGTGCTGCAGGTGTTGGAAATAAAATTAAGATAATTTTTTGAGACAGACTCAGACAGCCAGTGGACAAGTCTTTTGGGTGATGTATAACATGCTGCCGGATTGAAGATTTTTATGAACTCACGAGCCCTTCCAGAGCATTGATTTTTCAATGATAAAAATTTGACATATCCATGCTTTACCAAAGTATTAAAAGCCGATAGCTGCAGACACACATGTATGTAATTAAGAGGTTTTTGCATAATATGGGACAATATAATGCACAAACCAGAAGGGAGTTAAGTGAAGATTCATGCCAAGTATTTTTCAGTGTTGTCAGGGTAGCTAGTGCAATTAAATAAGCATAAAATAATGAAAAATAAATCAGTAAGGGTCCAGAGAGGATTCGAAAATTATTATAGAAAATTTATGAATGTTTGGGACAAATGGAAAACGTAGTTTATAGCATTGATATGAAAAGACCGGCATAAAGCAGAAGAGGCAAGTACAAAATGAGTCATATATTACAACTAACAGACAAACACACATCAACAAATCACAAATCAATGAACAAATAACAGAACAATCACAAAAAAATAATTAACAAATTACAAACACACATATTTGCAATCAATATAACATCACAAGTTAATGTTCACCATTTGAAACAGAATCGCTACTCAACAAACGACAAGCAATTATAAATCATCAGATGATGCAGAGTTGTCTTAAAAACTGAAAGACATAAAGCTGTCCTCAATGTAGTAATCAGACAGTCAGTAATTGCCACCAGGGAGGCCACGCTATATTCTTAAACTTCCAGTAACAGAAGACCTCACTTCACCATCAAATTTCTGGCCACGCAGCTATCTCAAAAGATGTTAAGACGTTACTGCAGTTGATAAGCTGAGCATTTTCACATAATACAGTATTACTGGGAATTACAATTTCTCTAAACAAATGACGTCAGAAACTATCCCTCACCTTAACAGTAACAGAATGAATCTTAGTCTTTCATACAGGTTAAATGGTGACAGGACAAAATGGTATAGATAAAATGGTATAAACAGTCTACTTATATATCCTGCTTTCAGTTTAAGTTATATTATCATATTTATCCCGATTCTAGTTTAAACAATACATTGTCACCGTATATAGTCGTTGATAGTTTTATCGTCTTTCCGCTTCAAGCTTAAATTAAATTTTCAGCATACACCCAGTTTCCAGTCATGTTTCTTATAGTTTATTTCACTTTGAGTTTAAGTTACATTTTCATCGTATATATCTATATCTGAATAAACTTAGTATTGGTGGCTTACCATGGCATTGTCCACCAAGACTACATGGCTTTAAAGACAATATCTAAATGCTGGAATCATTGACACAGTTTGTCCATTAGAACTGTCTGACCCATAGGGCCTCGTTTCCATTACACTTAATGATGACGATGCCATCACAATTACCATCACCCACCTAAGGCAATAGTCCTAAAAATGGATACACATCCTCAGCAATGGAAGAGAAGAGCAGTCCCTTAAGACGAGTGTTATCAACTTCATTTTCGTAGTTTCCACTTCATTTTCTTAATCTCGGCTTATAGGCATTAGTGTACAGTCAATCTGTGAGATCTTGGGAGGGGGAGGAAATGGCTAACTCAGCCTTCATTTGCTTGGCTGTAGGTAGCATTGTAAATTATAACGTAGAATTATTTTGGTTCCCCGCAGGACTGCTGACAGTTAAATCCGATTCATGTAATAACACGTGATCATTTGTTTATACCATATTTTGACATATTGTGGTGTGTCAGTTTGAATCTCAATAAATGAACATCATTATTATATGATTATTATTACTCGTTATATCCGAGTTGGCTAGTTGTGGAGCATGATAGTAGGTAGGGAAGAATTATAAAAGAAACGTCTGTCCTATCAACCAGTCTAAAACCAGTGTCAACTGAGTACATAGCATAGCAATCCCCAGAAATCCGATATTTCCTCAGTCAGCTAAGCTTTCTGCATGATGATGTTAATAAGTCAATGCAGCGTTAGAAGATCCCACAAAGACTCCTAAGCTGGATTAGGATGGTTAAGCAGGGCTAAGCAAATGTTAGTCAATCTATACATAGACTAAATGCCACCAAGACCCCAGAAACATCTGTCCCTTACAAATGATAACAATGCTCCAATCATCTCCATTGTTGTTCCTTTACTGAACAGTGAACGTCAATCCTTCCAGGTCCGTTCAATCATCATTTCCTTCAATTCATTTCCCACAGAAACTTTCCTCCTGCAAATGCTGAACATTCATCTCAAAATGCCTCTTTCAATCTCGCTCTCCTCACCCCTTCTGATTATGTCTCCTTTATAAATCTGTCTGTTAGTGCATGTGTTAGGATATATGTATATGGTTTTCAATAGACTCCATTGCAAAGCCTGGGGATTCAAACCACTTCATTCCCAATCGATTCCCTTAAGAACTGGATATATAGCATAGGATCCTCTTCTGCCACGAAAATATAAACGTGGCTAACATCAAAAAGTCTTCACCGAAAAATCAACATTTCGTCGGTTCATCCAACTTCTTGAAACTCTGTTTTAGTCAAATGCCAACATTTTCATCCGCAAAGCACTGTATGCACAACATTTCCATCCATACTGCACGTCGGTAAAAACTCCGAATGCACACTACGCTTCCTATTTTATGATCAACATTTCACCTTTATTATCAGACATAGGCCTACCGCTTCTTATTTTGCCATTAAGTTTCTCACTCTTCATCCCACTTCTATTTAACTACAACATTTTCGTCCTTCATTCCACTTCTATTTTGGCTACAAGATTTTCGTCCTTCATCCCCCTTCTTCTTAACTACAAGATGTTCATCCCGCGTCCCACTTCTACTTTAACTACAACATTTTCATCCTTCATCCCACTTCTATTTTGACTACAACATTCTCATCCTTCTACCCACTTCTATTTTGACTACAAGATTTGTATCCTTCTACCCACTTCTATTTAACCAGGCCCTACAAGATGTTCATCCTTCATTACATTTCTATTTTAACTACAAGATTTGCATCCTTCATTACGCTTCTATCTTAACCACAACATTTGCATGCTTCATCCTACATTCCATTCCCACTTCTTGTTTTATTAGGACTATTTTCATTCGTAATTTTATTATAAAATTTTTAGCTTTGGGTCTTTATTATTATTCAATTGACCTGACCTGCAAAGCAAACACCTTAGGCTGCATATCTGTAGGCTTTATTAGGCTAGATTAATAATAGTGGGTCAGCGTGATTCGTCAATCCTATAAACTCCGCCCACTGTCGCGATACTCATGTGCACTTGTGAATTACGTGTCCCTCCTGTAGTACAGTACCATTCTGTCTTCAGTGATTGGCCATAAGAGTAGAGATCCATCTTAGAGTCTCGTGTCATCATCTATTCTTTCTTCTCCACCTATTAAGGCATAGCGTCTTTTGAAAGTCTTTCCACACTATCTCAGTTGCCTGTTCTTTTTGCTACTAACTCACCAAGTCTGCCAGTTTGTACGTCACCTTCTCTGTCCTGTTGTGTATCTCTCTTATACTTCTACCATTTTCAGTTGCTTCCTGTCTGTCATTCCATCTGTCACTCCATCTGTCATTCTTTAGCTCCAGAGGAAGTCAGTCTCCAGCAGTTGCTGCGTCTATCCAGCATCATCAACTCCATCCATCCATCAATCCCAGCAATTTCCTCATCAGTTTCTTCCTCTCTGGCAGTTCGTCTTTCTCCTGAAATTTAATTTAGTGAAAATCACAGGAAAAATAAGAATTCTGCCACAAGTAAAAGTCACCGAAACCACAAATAAGTGCAGACAAGTGCAGCAACAAGTTCAATGGAACAATTTCAGCTGGAGCGGAAATACATAAGTTACTAATTACTGAAAATGTTTAAATATTTTCAATAATTAAAACTTGTAATCGATACAGAAACACCAGTATTGAACTCAAATTTAATAGCTATGGATCAGCAATTCTGCCAAAATGTAAATTAAAAAGCAATAGAAATATTGATCAAGGATATTTAGAAATTAAACAATATTCAAGTAATCATAAGTATCAAGTGTCAATATTGACATATTTAAGCTAATTAATTTAACTACAAAAAAATTTGGTAGGAATAGACAATAGTTAAAAATATTCAACAGTTTGCTTTTAAAGTAAATTTTAGCAGTGGTCATTCTGTCAAATCAAAAAAAGATCTACTCCAAAAGAGTTTATTTAAACAAATGAAACATGTTTCAAATAATCTATTCAACAGAGTTCACAGTTCTAAGTGCTCTCTCTGAATTTAACGTTGGACACATGAAATTAGTGGAATTATTCAATTTAAGGAACCTAACAGCTGATGGCTCTGTGAATTTTTCGTGTATTGATAAATAATTCAGCTTTTGCACATTAAACTGCTAATGTTCTCTTATTTTGAGAATTTTCTCAATGCTATGCGCTTTTAACAGTGAATATATCATCAAATTTGGGATGAATTGTGGAAATTTAATTGTGAATATTTCTGAAAAATTTGGATGAATTGAGGAATTTCTTCAATGTGTGCGGTATGAACACTTAACTGCAAATGTTTCTATAAATTTGGGCGAATGATTAATTACCGGTAGTTCCGGTACTTTGTTTTGTGCAAATTTAATAGCGAATGACTTGAGGAATTTCTCATTTTTTTCACATTTAACTGTTAAATTATCTTTAAATTCCGGTCAAATTTGGAAATTGTTCCATTTGAACACTTTCGATGTCTGCTACTGAACAAAATGAACCATTCGTACTTCATACCACAGCGACAGACGATCAAGACGATCTACTGAACCAAAACAAGATGCACGAAAGGGAGCAAGCAACCTCAAGGCCAGGAAAACACAAAGTCTTACGTTTTCTTTTTAACCGATCAAGCGTTCGTTCTCGTTCTATGGTCTTGTCCTTAAAGGAGTTCGAAACTGAAAAGGGAAGGAAGCGATCGACCAACGAATCAGTTTCAGTGATGCAGTAGAATTAAACAGAAGCGTCTTCATAATAAGCGAAAATGATCTATTTTAATCATTTATGAATATTTCACAAACTGATCAATTCAATTGTATAGTAACAAAACGACAAATAGCAATAGAAATAACAAGGCAAATGTGAAAGAGAATGGTAACAGCTGAATTATTGGAAATTGCAAGCCACAATATTTCCTTCCAACACATCTACAATAAAACCTCAACCACCGGTAAGCACATTAATTCGTCTTTTTTCACATGCACCTAAAGGCTGCATATTAGACAATAATTTCACAGGCTTTATAACTATCAAATTACAATTATAAAACGTTGTAATGACCATTGAAGAAACTAAATCCATTTTCAAAAGCCCAGTCAATAGCTACAAGTTAGAATCACAACACTGCAGGAACCATGGTAGGAGAACACTAAACTACATGTTTGATTAACAAACATGAAAATTTTACAATATAAAGATAAACCTATTGAACTAATTAGCAAGTGCCGCTAAGTAAAAATAGTAAGGCCCTCTTTCAGTTGTTATGAGAATCTTCCAAATGCACAACGCACACTTCCATATTCACGCAAACAATAAAGCTATTGATGCGCTTGCTTTCAGAGTTACTTAGAGAAAATCCAACTTGAACAGGAAACTAGGTTTCAACTGCTAAGTAACATGGATGTGGAAGAAAAAGAAAAAAACTGTTTCTAAAGGCTTCAGGGTAAAAATTTATCGATATACTGAGAATGCAGTTTGATTTATTATGTTCTTTATCAGACACAATTACAGAGAAAACAGCATATGTATAAAGTGTGTGCAAGAGTTGAAGCACAGTTAGGTGCACTGAAGGAAAAGCAGAAGCGTATGACTCATAACATCATCATTGCTCTCAAACGCAGTTTTTTCATAATACTTTGGCTTCCCGTAGTCATGAACACCACCCACGTTGAGTCAGAATAACACACTGGCTAAAGCATTTCCCTTGTAACATATGGAATACTGGGATTGGTGATTCCTCTGAGATGGCTACTGTGTAAGGACCTACAGACACTCCACTCTCCATCACTCACAATTGCTCAATGTCATTAATTGAGGCTTGGTCATTAGATGGTGGCACTTAATAAAAAAATTAACAACAAATCATATGCACACATATATATGCAAGGGCAATAGTGGAGTGCATGTGAGCAATTGTGTATCTAATGCACATATTTATGTATACACTATACAGGCATGTACGACGTTGTACGTATTTATAATGTTACAGGCAGCATATGTATGCATGTATAGGAGTATATGCACTATATGCATCAGTATGCTTCATATGGCACCTTTTAGTATTTTACATTCCACAACACAGGTATACCTAACCATTACCATTCTGTTGCATTTATTTGGAGTGCAATGCCAGTAGGTATTAAGCAAGCTGATCTAAGCTATAGGCAAGTTCATCTAAAGCTCAATGCTCATCCATAAGACCATATGTTCACAATCAATCGTTAACTACACACAAACTCATCCAAGATAGTTTGCAGTGGAAGACAACATAATTATACCAACAAGGTCCGTTAGAAGTAGCAACTGCACATAATGACCTCAGAAATTCTATTACTATAATCAATATATTATTATTACTATTATCCATTTATCACAAAGTCATTATTATAATGACCAAACATCAATCAACAGCTCTGAGCAATTTTAAATAAATGACTTGTTCAAGGTCCCAAGCCAAAAAAGTAGCAAGGAACACACCAGAACTCACTCATACAGTAAAATGACGATCACTTCACAGAAGAGACTGAGACGGACTTACAAGAGCGATCAGGTGATGATGGAGCACTTCGGGCAAGGCGACTTCGGAGTTCTGTTACTTCGATCGTCCGGTCGTTCAGACGACTTTGGAGTTCGTTAATTCTTAACTGTAACAGAAAAACAAACACATATAGATAAAGAATGATTGAGGCATATTCAATAAATAGAATGAAATAAACATTGATCGAAATCTAACAAACTGAAAGCCCACTTTAATAACAAATATTGTTGTACCACCTTATCCAAATGGTTTCCATAAAAACAACAAATGCTAAAAATAAAAATAGTATCTTTCAAGTTGACCAACAAGGAACTCATACTATAGGTACATGATATGTGTAAAAAGCATAAAATTCGGCCTGCAATGCTTATTGCTTAACTCACACATTTATCTAATCAACAACACTTTTATCAGAATATTAATCACAATCACTTAAAGTATTACATCTCCGCAGATCACCAACTATTTACAGACGATGCTTAATTACCTTCATAGTACATACTTATTACTTACAGAATGCCAAAATACCCTAAAACTTAGTAACTTCAAGGATGGTCGCATCTCGACGTGTTAACACAACCAATTTGAGTGCCTCTGAGTAGAAATCTTGAAAGCTATATAAATTTATATTGGTTGATTGATTGAACCATACATAGTGGACTTTCCTACTTAGTCAAATTGTAATGTCATAAACGACTGCACATGAAAGCCATTCATAACTAAAATTCGTGACTCTTATACTAACTCGAGGGTAGCCCAAAATAAAAGAACAATAATGGCTTCATACTACATTCTTTGTGTAAAGTTTAGAGCTCTGTTGCAACCACTTACAGTATCCTCTGACTGCAGAAATAACACCATTTCGTGAATTGTATGATACAGAAAGGACCCATAGGTCATTCTTTTGTCATTACCTATTGTCGCCCACTCAGGAAATCCTTGGTCAGCCACTAAGTCAACCGTGAACAACATTGAAGACAAAACTGTTTGACACATCTGTACCACTATTTGAAGGATGAATACATCATGACAAAGAAGTCGTGCTGTCATTCATTCATTCCTTGATAATTTATATAGCACCTTTTTTTACAGAAAACTACTCAGAGGCATTCCCTGAGCAAGCATAGGCCTGATAAGATGTCACAATTCCTTTGGACAGATATCAGTTAGCAAAACAGCAAACTGGAAGAGTGACCACTGGTGATCAAATTCAATCGCTCTTAAATCGGTAACTTTCTCAAAATCATGAGCCATGTATTTCGTTGTATTTCAGTATAATAGTAAACGACTGAATGAAATCTTAAAATTCTTGCTATTTTTACCATCCAGATACAGAGATCTTGAAGTTTTCTAGGTGACCGATACCAATTAGCTCAATAAAAAGGACTTTATAGCTATTGACTTTCTTCCAAAAAACAATATATAAAAGCAATCATCTCCCTCAATTCTAATCGTCTTTAAATAAGTTGGCTTCTTAACCTCATTTGTTCTAAACCAGCAGCATATCAACAACTTTTGGGAGTCAGATACACAAAGATCTATATTAAACAATTCACCATGTCCACGCCAGCAAATCACCATGTCCAATGTTCTTACTCAGGACTAGCTTTGCCTATGTAATCTGGGATTTAGCATCAGTTCATGAATCATAAATGGCATGTTGTCAAGCTGCGCACAAAACACAAGAGGATGTTGCCATTGTATGAGACACTTCTTCGATATTATACACAATACACACAAATAAAATGCAAATCCCTGGGAAATCATATCAACATTATAAAATGCACCTTAACAGAAGCTCAGAGACATACATACACATTTAATTAGCTTCCCAACCACATGAAGACTTAATCGTCTCTGAAGATATTCAAATCAATGCTGAAAACTTTCACTCTTTTAAAAACTCCTAGATCAGTCCTTGCTTTTTAGAACATGAGGGCAGCTCCTATTCCCACTCTTCCCCAAGCCAAGCCAGGGTTTAACATCAATTGGCAACTGAAATCTGCACCAACAAAGCACAAGAAGGCTGTATGTTTAAACCACATATTCATTAAAGTTTTGGCAAAAACAAGACATGCAGATTTGTGCAATCCAACATCAGAAAGAAAGGTGGACCAGCTTAACCAGCACACGCCTAAGCCTACAAAAGCAATCCAATATCTGTACAATGTAATAACTAAAGGACCCTCAGCCTCAGCAATGTGTATCTGAAGCAAACTGTTCTTTCAAGCCAAGCCTAAGTTTTATCTGGAGCCACAGTTTTTATGAACTTTCCCGAGAATGAACAGAAAGAAAGGTGGGCCAACTCGTGGACTGTTTTACTGTATCCCCGGCCAGCTTAACTAACACAAGTCTAAGTTAAGACAGCACTGGGCCAATCGCCAGACAGACACACACATATAGCAACTGCCAAGCTTCCCAGTCCCCCATAATGTAGCAGCTGTTGCCTGGTAAGCAAAGCTCTTCCTGCTTTAGTTCAGAGATTCAACTAAAGACATAGACAGAGAGAGGGAGAGAGAAAGGGAAGAGGAAAGGGTGGAGCACAGGAAGGGGAACACAACTTCCAGACAAAATCACAACCATCCTCTTTGGTTTGGTAAAACCACTGTGGGCTCTGATTCATTTAACTGAAGCTCATAGGAAATCCCTAACAACAAGGAACATTAGTAGCTTGGCTGTCGCTCCATTTAAATGCATGGATGCCTAATACAAGTTCCAGCAAATACACTATAGTAAACATTAAACACCTTTTCTATAAGCCCCCTCTTGTGAAACTAGTGTAGCCAATCCCTTAGAGCGCTTTCCCTGTAATGTAACAAGGAGAGTAAATGTTCAATACTCCTCTGATATGGTGGCTACTCTGTAGGATTCTTTGGAAAGTCCTTCACTCACAATCAAATCAAATCAGTTAATTGCATCCAGCATTTGGAAAAGACAACAAGACAAGCCAACAAAATCAAATAAACAAAATAGACAAAAGAATTATGCAGTGACACTTAGCCTAAATGGAGAGTTGGATACAAAATGGACTGTGTCCAGAGGGAAAGGCTGTCCAGCAATAATTGTGCACACCATCCAGATTGATGATGCATCATTAAACAGCATAATACCTGTAGTCATGATGACGACAATGATAAAAGAAATAACAATAATGATAGGGCCATTCCAAACTTCTTTTTAGGTACTAGATAAGTCCTCGAGGGATCCTTTATACCTTGGGGCAATTATTTAAAAGAATAATAATAATGATAAAAATCCCACAAAATAATGATAATAAAAAATTAAAATCCAATAAAGATCTGATCATTCAAAACTTCCGTGAAAGGCAAAAATCACCAATTCACCATGGGATAGTATTAAAATTTTTGACCAGTTATGCTTGAAGTCTTGAATAAGTGTTCTCTAACCCATTGTTTTATACTTCAAAGACAGCCAATGAGATGTCACTAAACTTTGAAAAATAAGAATCAACTTATATAATTTGCTTATATGCTAATTCGGTCTCGCTAAAGTTCTCGCGGCCGTAACGCTCTCAGTAAAGTCTAGTAGATTTTGCCCGCACCCACGCGTTCCAGTAAGTAAGTAAGTATGTGTAGTTTTATTCTTTGAAATTCGCCTTCAGCCTCTGATCGCACTACGGACACTTGGGTTGGATAGTCTTATTTTCCAACCGAAACTTCGAACAGCGAACAAAAGAATCCCTTTGCACAAAGAATAGGGTACGTTTGCATGGGACAGGGTAAGTTTTTTTATATTATGATATTGATCGCTTTTCGAGTAAGTAAGTACATTCTTTGAAATTGTGGTCCTTGATTAAAACTGCCCGTATTTTACGGGTCACAGCTAGTATTTATACATTTCACTTATTAATATAGTATTGGCTGCAGATACAATCAACACCTTGAGCCTCTCCATATATATGCTTCCACTTTTAGAGCTTCCGAATGGGCACATATAAAATATACAGCCTGTCATATAGCACATATTCAGCATACACAATATACATGAACTGCCATCCTGAGGAGAAGCATTTCCTCACCC
>JAQFXW010000729.1:0-17231 GCA_034693945.1 Dendrobaena attemsi
CCTCTGCCCTGACCTCCTGGAACTCGACCTCGGACCACCACGGACTTTTCTCATTGACTACCCTCTTGACTTTACACGCAGCGCTCGTGAATTAGCTGGTGCCCAATGCTTAGCTTTACAGAGCGCTTTAGAAGTGTCGAGTTTACGATTTACGATTTACGAGTCAGATGGAAGACTTATGCTGCTCTTGTTGAAGGCATTATAGGCATCACGATGCATGAGGTGCTTTAGCTGGTAGGTCACTATTGGTAGGTTTTTTTGCACGAGTGCAATGGTTCGCATATTTTCGGTTCTTCTGGTATTTGATCTCGTACTGAGTAAAAAAAAACGGCGTTAAAGTACAGATGTATATCATAGGCCCCAATAGTGCATGTCCCTTCCGTCCATTCCCTAAAGTGCTCAGGAGTTTCCATCGCTTCATTTATTGTGAAACCCAATGCAAACACTCTTCACTTATAGGCATCCCATTCATCGGTGACCATTAGGTAGGCTATAAACCAGCATTTTCTGTCAGATCAAATATTTACAATTTCGACACAGTCACTAAAACAAACGCATGTATACGGCCATAATAATTACAGTTATAGGCCCTATAGGTTTGATCATAGTACAGTCACATAAACTAAAGGCCTACATTGGTGGGCATTGCCACTGTGCATGCGATGACAGAAGCTTTGACGGTGATCATAGCGGCAACTTTAGGGCGCACCTAAATAAGAGTAAAAAATACAAATGCAAATAAAATAGTTAGAGCCTACTACTTTTTTTCCCAATCGACTTAGTGGAAGTGCAGCAATTTATTTAACCGTCCGTCCATCCTCTAAATCATCCATCTATCCATGTTACGTGTCATTACTCCGTTAGCCATGCAGTGCATTCGCACTCGATGTGAAAGACCTTAAGACCTCCCATATAATAAAACGGTTAACTCGATTAAATTAACGAAATTGATTGGCACCTGGCTTTTCCTACGATTCTTCAATGACCGGACGTGACTTCAGAGATCTGGAATCGTTTGATTTTATGGCCGAATCAGTTCTGGCAAAAGCAGACACTCGATCGCGGTACCTTTGATCGGTCGCTTATGCAAAATGTAAATAGGTTGTAACGTTTATTTTACAGCGCCTTCATAACGAAGGCTATAAATATAAATCTTGTCTGTTTATACATGTAGCAGCCATTCTAAGCTGACTGCCTGCCAGTTCCCCTCCTGCACCACCAAACCCTCGATCCCCGTCAAAGCCGTTAGCACTCCAGCGCATACAGTCATACACGTTGGCCTATACGTGTACTTTCAGGAAATCACGCACACACCAAACCAACAAGCGTCCGTCTGCATGTCGACCCATCAAGCCTCTAGTTGGGGACGAATGTGGCAGACAGACAGACAGACAAACATGCAGGATGGCAGAAAGACAGGTACGCAGACACGCGGGCAGGCTAACAAGCAGAAGGCATGGAGACTGACAACAGGCAGGCAGGCAGATACATTGAAGGTAAGCATACAAAAAAAGATACATGTAGACAAGCTCACTGGCAAGCAGGCAGACAGACATTCGAACAGAAGGCAAACATACACAGACAGATGGATAAACAGGTAGACAGTCAAACAGAAAGGCAAAGGGTCAGTAGGCTATTCTAAGCTTAGTTCCTGCGAGACAATTTGAGAGACTGGTTGACTGCTGCTGGTGCTGGTGCAATGGAGATGGACGTCGTTTAGGTTTCCAACTTCTCCATCTGTTATCATGAGCGACCTGAGAAGACAATGATATGAGGGTGGGCTTACTTGATATCATCTCCAATCTCCATTGCCTGCAAGACGTTTCTGTCACTCTCCCATCCAATCCATGTCACCACCCGCTTGCGTGCCCATGAGACTTGAAGTCTTCACTTTAGAAAACGGACTTCAGTGAATTGTCATCTGTTTTATTTCTTGCGTCCTATGCTTTCATCATAGTCTCTTTCAGAGACTCTCTAGTCTATTTACTTCGGAACAACCCCAAAGTGGCAACATTTCAATTGCAATGGAACAATTCAGGCGCATTTGTGCAACTATTATTGCAATTGGATCCGCGCTCCTCAGCGCCGACAAGCAAACAAGTGCCATTCCTATGCAAAAACTGGTTAGATAGGTCTATTTCGGTTTTGACAGCGGTCGCTGATGATTGGCATCTGTATACAGACCGACGACTTCCAAGAAGCGATTAGCTCTTTATGTCTTACACAGACCTATCAGAATCACTTGTTCTCACAATAAACTTAGCCTACATATTTCTTACGATTCTCTCTGTTTTGATTCTCTGTTTTACAGACGGCGAGAGTTTGAAGTTGTTTACACTGTACGTCTCCAGGACAGAAAACTTGTACAACCAAAAGTAGAAATTATAATTATTAGTCTTCACTGTATTCGTGTTAAATTGTTCGTAAAGTCAGAAAGTTCACATTAAATACTTAGATATCTTTCAGTGGGCCCACTTCCCTAACGTAGGCGACCTATCAGGCTGTCAAAGTCCTCAACTTATTTTTGGATTAGTTTAATGTAGGCTAAGTCTTCTTACAAATAATTATGATAGAGCATAATATACATAATTATTATGTCATTGATAAAGGCAGTTCTTGCTTAAGACTTAATAGCTATTTTAGAAGAACTATACAAATCAGTCAACTCAAACGTACAGAAAGAAATATTTAGGCAAGAATTATATGCTAGGCCTGGTAGACCAATTATTATGCCATGGCGTCAATTATGAAAATTGTAAAACTGTAAAATTTAGACAAAAAAATCAGAACTAGAATTTCACGTATTTAAGTTACCCCGTGTTTGGAACCATAGTAATTATTTGCACCAGACTAATCAGTTTGGTGTTAATAAGCTTGTAATTAAATAAATTAGCCATCACTCTTCTTCTCCCACCTCTTCCTTCTCCTTCTCTTTCTTCTCCTTCTTCTTCTTGTTCTGCTTCTCTTTCCTTCCTTTTCCTTCCTTTCCCTACCTTCCTTCCTTCCCGTCCCCTCCAGACATTAAGCAGGGCGAGGCATAGAAACCCGCAACTTCCGAGAAGTAAACTCAGCCTTCCAATCTCTTGATGGCGACAGTATAATACACCGTTACAACTTAATGTTTTCGTGTCAGTAGTGAGCTTGCACGTGAAGTGCAGCAGTCTCTCTCGGTGATTTGGCAGCGCACCGTGATCCCTAATAAGAAGTCTCCAGCAATAAGAATGTCAATCACGCTAATGCTCCTCGTTCGTTGGCTTACTACGAAAAACATGAAAGAATTAAAGAAAGAAGGTAGTCGGACTTCAAAGACTCTGCCTGCGCCAGGCTAAACGAAGTTGACGGTCATTAAAAACAGAGCATTATTGTTCATCAGTTGGTAGAACTCCGCCACTGCTTGCACTACGGCAGTGCCAATCCCAAGCCTCGATAAGGAGGAGGGCTACGTTATGTAACAGCGTCGTTAAACTGTAACCAACCAGTTAGTAGGCTAATCATTGCTCAGATAACTGAAACATTCACCCGTGCCAGGCTCTCAAGCGCAACCAAAGCGTAAACATGAGATTGAGAGTATAAACAGATAACGACTTATTATTATTATTCAGGGTTTCCTAAGTACGAAGAATAGAGGCCGAGGAACGACAACAGTCGATGTGGTCTGTCATCCATTGCACGTCTGTCTCACTGTCCAGCTGTCAGCATTGTATGCATGGACGGCAATCCGACGTACGAGACTATATGGAGCTATATAATTATGGGGCTTAGTTAATCACCCTTCCGGTTGGGAGTTTATAGGCCTACATGTAGATCCCGTGATTTTTGGTGATACAGATCCAGGACATCCCTTCGCCCGCGGTCTACTGGTTCCCTGTGCACATGTGGTAGGCTGAATAAACTCCCTCCAACTTTTAAACACTTCCAGAGTCTATTTATCCATCATAAATTGACCGGTGGAGTTAGTTAATTCTTATTTGCACCAATTGATGGGTGGAGTGTATTGTTATACTAGGACTAAATCACTCCTATTGGTGAACTTAAATTCCAGTGGAGTTGATGTTTCCTATGACTCGACCTATCTAAAAGGTATATTTGATTCTTCCTTGTGGAATTTATATTGTATTGTATATTGTAGGCCTATTGTATTTGTGTATGTCTATACCGCCTCTTGCAGACCACTACTACTCGGGGACCTATCTAAAAGGTATATTTGATTCTTCCTTATGGAATTTATATGGTATTGTATATTGTATTGTATTTGTGTATGTCTATACCGCCTCTTACAGACCACTACTACTCAGAGGCGGTCCCAACTGCTGCCCGCAGGTGTGCTGGAGTTTTAAACGCCGAAGCGCTTGAGAAAATGTGAGTGAAGAACTTGTTAAATGTCCTAACGCGGCGGGTGGGATTCGAACATGCAAGGCGGCGGCCTTTACTACACTACCAGACCCCACTATATAATGACTCTTCACTCTTAGAGTTGGTTTTTCGTAGGACACATTGAGTGGGAGTTAATTATTCCCAGAACCTATAGTGACTGGCGGAGTTGAGTCTTCCTAGGACAAAAGGTGAGATCGTTTTCTGGTCTAAGATTGCGTGAAATGGAAAAAATGGATAATAAATAAGTCCAGCAAATGAGTTGAACAAGCAAGACAATATGAAGGAACGGTATAAAGATGAAACACAGATAAAAGTAATATTATTCCAAATGTTCTTTCTGAAGGATACACAGCATGGGTGGAGCAGTGGGGATTGTCGCCGCCTTGCGTCCGAAGGGTCGCAGGTTTGATTCCCACCCCGAGCCACCACGTAGGGATCTTGAGCAAGTTCTTCACTCGCAATTACTCGTTGCGCTTCGGCGTGCAAACTCCGACACACCTATAATATACGGGCTGTAGTCTGAACCACCTCGAGACTTGAGGGGCGGTATAGAAATATTTGAATAAATAACAAAAACTAAACATGGAAATAGAATGTTGAAGGCCTATTAATATTTTCTATTCGCCTCCATCACCAGCTGCTGGAGAATTTTAAGTAGAATGAGACAATGACAAAACAATCTCATAGACGAAGTATACAAAGAGGTGATGAATTAATTAAAAGATATATTTATAGGCTGTAGATTTTACCATTCAGCCCAGGTGAGCGTATACAAGTCCTAGAAAGAAGAGGACAATGATTGCCTTCTCACCTGTCCACGGCAATTCCGGTCAGCGTCATAATACTGACGACGATGACCACTCCCTGGACGTAGTTGACCAGCTTGCACATGGCTGCTCCGCTCGTCCACTGCTCTTCCAGGTGGAACTGCAGCTGGAACGGCATGTTCAGTCCGCCAATCAGTAGATCGCTGACGGCCAGTGAAGCGAGGAACATGTTCGTCACGGTACGAAGCTTTGCGTTCACTGCGATGACGACGAGGACCATGAGGTTTCCGACGAGGGTCATCACGATGATGGCCACGTATAAGACGAGAAAGATGGACCTGAAGTGCCCAGACTGGCTTCTCAGAACGAGGTCCCTTAACGTCAGACCCTTCGCGAAGTCAAAGTCGAGATCCCCCGTGGCCTCCTCCGTCTGGTTCTCCTCAAACATAACTCCTCCGTCAAGACTCATCGCAAGTCACGAAGCAGCGACGACGACGGTAAAAGTGACAAAGTCTGAGCACAGCGTCAAACGAAATCGCTTCTAGGCTGACGAATGACATCGGTTGAGTCTTAGCATTATAATGTACAAGACATCAGCTGAAGTGGAGCGGAAATCAGATATGTTAAGCCGTTGAAGCATGGTTAAAAGACTCGAAACCGAATGATGGGGAAACTGGTTAATGCAGAAACTCTGTCTGGCCTACCACAACTTTTGAATGATAAAAACTTTTCAGAAACGTTCTTCTGAATGAATAATTATTATTATGAGCTTCCCGCAGGGAACAAACTATGTAGGTTGAACTTGGTAGCAGATTTAGGAAAATAACAAGAGTGATTACTTCATGATTACTTAGCTGAGATGATCGACACTATAAGTCTTGGCTGTTGAAAGAATGCAGGATAACCCCTCCCTCCGGTCTCCTTATAATTTCACGGCAATCCTTGTGGTCACGCTAAGGACGATGACGACGATAGTTGTGATGACGTTTTCCTATGAGCGACAATCGAGTGTTTAGAGCTAGAAAGACGAAAGACGATTCTGAACGTATCGTTTAGCAGATTCAAAGTTGGAGTTCGGCTTCAGTTCTGCCTTTGTGTCTAATCGTTACCATTGGCTTAGACACTTGAGTCGTTGTTTCTGCTTTGTCGATAAATGAGAAGAAAAGGAGAGTGTCTACGACGCGCTATCAACATCTGACGATTCTTGGATCTCTTACGAGTCGACACTTACTGAAAGTCAGCTGTATGCACTATAGAACCAGAACCAATCTTCTTCAGGACGGGATCGTTGTCTCTGTGGTTGTCTGCTACGTTGTCTCGTCCTGTATCGCTGTTGTCATTCCTTCCACTCTAAACTGTCGATTCGTTTGGTTTCGACAAACAGACGAAGCTTCGACTTCTGCTCATCGATGACTGATGTAGTATAGGCCTACACCACCGAGTATTTATTGCGTCGTCTCTCACCAACCAACTCAACCGGTCTCTGTTAGTTGTCTGCTGCTGCTGCTGCTGCTGCGTGCATGGCTCTTGTTTTATTCACAGTCATAATAGACCTACGTCTTGTGCTAACGCCTTTCTCGTATCCATGTGCAGTCGCATGAGCGCTATCTTGTTTGCATCTAAATGCTAACTATCAACTGACAACGCTACACATACTTCAGGCTCTACCTTATACATGTGTGCATATATATATAACTATTATTGTCAACGCAACCAGCTGAAGCACATTTGTTTACCTGAAATATCGGTCCAGGGCTCCAGAGCAGAGACCGTGTATAACTATAAATAGGCTCAAAGTAAAGTTAGTTGAGGCTGTTTCTTTCGTATTCCTGCTCAGTTTCGCTCCTTCCATCTCTCTCTCGCTCTCCCTCTCGCTCTCCCTCTCCCTCTCTCTCTCTCCATCTCCATCTCCTTTGTTTCTTTCTGTGTTTTCTTTTGCTCTTCCTCCCTCCGTCCTTTCCTCTCTCGCTCGCTCTCCCTCTTGCTATCTTTGTCTGTCTCTGCCTCTCTGTCTCAGTTTATGTGTGCATGTGTGCGTGTGTGTGTGTGTGGTTTTAGACGTCACCATGCTGTCGCGTAGCTAACATACCCCGATTCAGCATCATTCTATATCAGGGCCTGGAAGCCATGACGTCGCCAACAGGCGCACTCAGATAGTAACAAGGACTTTCAAGAACGTGTACGTCACAGCGGAGCGACCTGCAGGAAAAAGTTCGTGCCAGTTTGATCGCTGATTGCTGCTCTCGCATGCATGGTCTCTTGCGAGCAGTGCTCAAAACTTTAAGCTTCCGAGAGAAACCGATGTCTTATAGTTGGGGGCCCAGACAGTCAGCCATTTCGTTTTGATACAACAGTTTCAATCTTGGTGTCAAATTGAAGGTAATGTTCTAGAGATCAACTTTTGTCCGAGGTGAAAGAAGTCTGATAAGAATTGGAGGTGTGGGGCTGAAACCCCTCGCGGCCATATTCCAAAAATATATAAATCCTTCTAACTTTGGATCCGATGGTCCGACCTGAACAAATTTGGTATGCATGGATTCAGCCTAAAAAGCTGAAAATTATGCTGGCTGCATGGTGCCAAGAAAAGACGTTTCAAGGGTGTACGGTTTTAAATGCCTCCACTTGACTATTCAAAACATGTAAACTCATAACTTTTGATCGGATGTTCCGAATTCAACAAATCTTATATGTTCAGATTCAGTTTCAAGCTCTCTTAGATATACTGACATGGACAGTGCCCAAAACGTCACCGTCGAGGTGTTTCGCTCCACTGCCCCGCCTCCATAGCGAGCAGCCGGCCGGCAGAACATCACCCGGCTGCGTGTTAATGACCCGCGTATTCCCAAATTCGACCACATTTCAATGACAACATATTATTACACGAAAATCTTCTAACTTTAAGTCCACGTAATTATTCATTTTTCAGTGGATGAACGTTGTGGACCAAAATCTGAATCATCTGTTTCGTATTAGTTCTCGACTGCACAAAAGACGATGGTTTAATTGCCTCATTATAATAATTATGTCGTTAGAAAGTATTTGAAATTTAAACAAATAGAATGACGTTATTCTCTAATTTCTGATCTGTCTCTCACAAGAGCTGTCTGCTGGGAACGTCCATGATTCCCCGATATATGATCCCTCCATTGAGGCCAATTATAGCCAATACAGGAATACATAAGCCCTGGACAAAATCCCAGGAACAAAAACCCAATGCCAGCTAGGACATAGGCTAATCCGGAAGGTTATTATATAATCATCTAAAAAAACATAAGCGATACAAGTAGACACATGAACAGCGTTATCTATAATTACTGTAACCAATTAATATTTATTGTATCGATTTGTATGCAATGACATGCACTTGTTGGCCAAAACATGGCCAGGTCCTTCGCTGATTCTGTCCCATCTCGTTGATCCTGATGCAGCGGGGCATCATGACCCGTTTTTTGGCAGATGTCCTCGATCAATTGGCGATATCTCTGCAATCACCATGCCCTCATTCTGCTGCAGTGCTCCTAGGGGTGCTCCTAAGAGCACCTATACAGAAGGATGGCAATGGCTCAAACAGGCCTTTCTTTAATGTAGACACTGGCAACAAGTGGTTTATATAGCTTCGACAATTATCATTTCAACTTCTCTTGACTATCAAAACTTCCATCCGTCATCGCACTTCCTGTTTTACTGTCAACGTTTCATTAGTCATCCCATTCCACTCTATGCTTAACTACCAACGTTTTCATTTGTCACCACAATTCTACTTTACTACCAACATTTTCACCTGCATGCAACAACAATGATCACCTAAGCTACAACCCACTTGTTGTAAGTAAACTTAAACAAATCTTTAATTAAGAACATGAATGAGAGAATTATGTTTAAAGTTTTAAGAAAAGAGATTAACGAGTCTTAACTCTTAAGCTTAAGTTTTTAAACCGAGTTTTAAACGGTTTACGCTAGAAGGGTTTTGTCTTTCGCAGACAAACAAGTCTTAGGAAGATTATGGCCCACGTAAAATCAGGAAGACTTTCCAGGACGGATGAAGTACATAATTATACTGGGGGATTATATCCAGAGGGGATTGTCCAACTCTCATAAAAGAACCTGTATGCCTGCAATATGAGTCAATCTGTGTCTCCAGAATAGTTTTATGAACAAAATTAGTTCACTCCAGTTTTGCTTATCAGAAATGCTTAACTGTGTATTGACCTATCCAAACACTCATACTGTGCATAACGAAAAGCAGACAGACCGCTATTGAACGGTCATGCAGAAGGCATGCAGGCGGGCAGGCGTAACATAACATTCTGCAATATTAGAAACACGTCCCGGTTGTAGGCCTACTAGCAGATTCTTTAAACGCGTGTAAAGTTGTAAACACAATGTCGTACTATTACTAATCATGCGGTAGGCCTATGGAAGACATGTATGATGATATATCAGGTAGTTAAATTGTAAGCTCTGCTCACGTGGAGGGAACGGAGGAAAAGAAGTGGAAGGGAAAAGAAGGACGCTTATGAATACAGACTATAGGAGGTCAGAATGATGTGTAGGCGGTGGCGATGCTCTAGTTATATAGAAATGCAAGATTGGTGCAGATGAACAGAGAACACAGATGAAGAGAGAAGGAAAGGAGCCACCTGTCCTGTGAGTTATTGGCCGAGGTGAATGGCAATGGTGTCTTAGGGGAACGGTAAGGAATAAAGGAGGCTATAGTGTATAGGCCCTAAAGACGTCAACCATAATTATAGGCCCTATAGTTAACAGGGCTTACGTAAGGAATTTTTACAACTGCACAATCCTAGCCCTTAACGACTAGGGCTCTGGGGAGCGTTGTAAGCTCCCCACCGGGGTCTGGGCCGCAAATTCGGATATTGACCTAGCTGGCTTCGGGTCGGATCCCAGAAGCCAAAGAAATATTAATAATTTGATGCCATATAGAGTGTGGCTCTTATTTACTTCCAATTTGTCATTGTTGATTTTGGCCCACCGACTATAACTGGAGTTTAAAACGACCCCAAAAGTTTTCCACTATTGCTACAAACCCTCTTAAGTGATATTGAGCCAGCGGAGTCTGGGGGGGGGGAGGAGCCCCAGAAGACAGCAAAATTGTGATAATTTGATACCAAACAGAGTACATTCTGGGTTCATATTTACTTCCAATTTGTCAATGTTGAAATAGTGTTGATGTTTACCCATTGACTATAAGTGGGGTTAAAAAGACCCCAAAAGTTTCCCATTATAGTACTGCACATTCCCTAAATGATATTGACCCAGCGAGGTCTGGGCGGAGCCAGAAGCCAACGAAATTTTTATAATTTGATGCCAAATGGAGTAAATTTTCCGTTTCTTTTACTACTTTTTAACTGCACAAAACAGCTTGTATAACTGTACAAATCTGTTTCAGAACTGCACATTCGTGTAGAAGTGTATGCTAAGAAAGCCCTGACAGTTAAACAAGGTTGATTAATTTGGTAAGGAAGTATATAGGCTAGTAAATTCAGCTCTATGCAGATATAGAAATTCAGCGAATGAACGAGGAAACTCTAATAATATTTATAATCATATAATTATTACGTATAATTATTATACGCGGTATCACACGTAAAACCTTCTAAGATAAATAGGCCTACAGGCGTTTCATAAGATGAAAAGCCACGGGGAAATTGAAAGGACCAAAAAATGTCATCATGACAGAATGGTGCGTAGGCTATACACCGGTCAAAATGATAGACTACAGACAAAACAGCACGTATCAAATACAGCGTTAGAAAGATGACATCAAACAGCGTCACGAGCAAATGGCGTGCTACTTGAGTTCTACTGAAAACTAAGACAGTTGTCTGAAAAGGCAAAGCAGAGAAACAGACATTAAACGCCATCGGGAAATCAAACAATATGTTATTCTATGAGATAGAGGTATGGTATACGGTATATAACGACGTGCATAGGCCTACAGAACCAGTGGCGTACCGATTGGGGGGGCAGAGGGGGCGATCCGCCCTGGGCGGCATTTTGGCAGGGGCGGCAAAATCGGGGTTGAAGGAAGAAAGAAAAGAGTGAATTTTGGATATCCGTAGAGTCCACGGATAATCCGAACTATGGATAATCCGCACTTGGCCTTCGTTCGCTACTCCTGGTCAATCCATTGCTCTTCTATAAATCTCTTAAGACATTCTATTTTGGTCGTGGCTGGGCTGGGAGCGCTTCTGAATAGTTTCTTGAAGAGGCGCTATATAAAAGTCCAGAATGAATGAATGAATTATATAATTCTGAATATTATTAGGCCCACGGTAGGCCTCTATAGGCAAGACTGGGGAAGCACTAGAAGTTCTACAATGCACTATGAAGTGGAAGGAGGATACAGCAATTAAACCGGACACATTTTCAAAACGATATCGATCAGTATAATATTGCTATCTCGGAGAGAAACTATCGTTTACACTGAAATCGATTGACGCTTAGGCTATTCAATGTGTTGACCATGAGTTGAATGCACCCAGCTGACAAATATTCTGCAATTTCAAATAGAAACTTCTTAAGTAATTAATTTTGGTGATGGCATTGAATATTTTGCTGGCTAAATGTTCACAAAAGTTGTTTTAAATTGTATGGTGTTTATCAATTTATATAGGCCTAGCACCGGTAGTACAATGAACTATTCAGAGTTGTCCAGATCGCAGTTCTGATGCCGAGTTTGAATTAACAAGGCGACACTTCTCGTCACTCTCGTGTTACTATATTATGGCACCTTTAAAAAGAAGATTGAGTCTGCTTTGGGGAGTTCATGGACTCGATCCTAGATCCTCAATTTATGTCAGTGTGTTATATATTAGGGCCTATAGGCTTACTGCACCTCTTTCGCAGAATTTCAGAGATAGCTTATGACTAAAACGAATAATTCGAATTGCACTTAATAATTGATAACTCCTGGTGTAGGAGGCCCAATGCCATCCCGTACAAATAGACTCCTGGAGTACTTTTGTCCTATTATAGAATGACTCCGAGAGTTAATTGATCCTAGTATAGAGACACTATCCCATGCGAATAAACACTCCATATAGTGCTTTTGTTACCAATACAACAATTCAGAGTGGGCTTCAATTCTTCCTAGGACCAAAGAACTCCCTCTGGATTTTATTCCAGTAGGGGAGTTAATTCATCCTAGGACCAAAACACTCCCTTTGGACTTTATTCCAGTAGGGGAGTTAATTCTTCCTAGGCCCAAAGCATTCCCTCCATATTTTATTATAGTAGGGAGTTAATTCATCCTAGGACCAAAGCACCCACTTTGGACTTTATCGGATGAATTAACTCCCCTACTGGAATAAAGTCCAGAGGGAGTGCTTTGGTCCTAGGATGGATTAACTTCCCTACTGGAATAAAGTCCAGAGGAGTGCTTTTATTCTAGAATGAAGTCCCCCTACTGGAATAAAGTCCAGAGGGAGTGCTTTGTTCCTATTAAGAATTAACTCCTCTACTGGAATAAAATCCAGAGGGAATCATTTGGTCCTAGGATGAAATAACTCCCCTACTGGAATAAAGTCCAGAGGGAGTGCTTTGGTCCTAGAAAGAATTAACTCCACTACTGGAATAAAGTCCAGAGGGAATGTTTTTTTCCTAGGAAGAATTAACTCACCTACTGGAATAAAATCTGAAGGGAGTCATTTGGTCCTAGGAAGAATAGACACCACGGGAGCCTAAATAACTCCCGGTCGTTTACGCAAAACACAGAGCGCTAACACACTTGCGCATGCGTTATAACTATAACCACGTAAATCATTATGCGTAATATTTGATACTGGAATAGCTAAACCAGTGCGTACACGGGCTTCGTGAAATCCGACTTTGGCAGAGGGCATAACTACTACCGTTGTAGGCCTTACACCGGTAGTAGGGTACTACCGATATAATACCGTTTTATGAATTCCGCCCCAGTCAATTGGTCCTAATAAGAATACACTCCGAGAGTCTATGTATCCAGGATAAATACACTCCCGGAGTATTTAAAAGAGGGAGTCCGTTCAGCCTACTACACCGGAAAACTATAGGCCTACATTTATTAGATGGAGTTGTTCAGGCCTAATTAAGCAATAGGCCTACACGACCGATGATCTTCATGCAGATAGCAAAATCTTACAGAAAATACCGTATCGAAAAATAAGTGGCCAAGGGCGCCATTTTGGACCCTCGCCCGGGCGGCATTTAAGCTCAGTACGCCCCTGTACAGAACTCAGATTTAAAATGGCGAATTCGATATATTGCACTGCAAAGAAACGAATGGACGTTAAGGGAGAAGCCGCTGACGAATGACAGGTGTAGGCCTACTATACGAGAGGCGCTATATAAATACTCAAATATATTTTAGTGCAATACAACACTAGATGGAACAACAGAATTCGAGACTCTGCATCACAATTTTGAACTTTGGGTGACATGCCTAACTCCATTGTTATTAAGTTTAAGGTTACTTCAAGGAAAAAGAATCAAGTCTTACACAGCCACGATAGAACTGACCAGGTCTAGGTCTGTGAAGGAAGCGTATCGCCATAGTGTGCAAGGCCAACTTACAAGAGAACGAGAAGTGAGAATACTGAAGATAAGTTAGAGAACAGATTAAGAGAAGCAGTAAACAGTGGAAGCTAAACGCATGCAGCAAGGAATTCAGAATGACCTCAGTAACCCATTGAAAGTTCTTTAAACGTCACCGCCGTGCAGTCAATTCCAGTGAGCACCCAAATGCAGAACAACACTCTGCCTCACTCGACGAATGCTGGCTGGATATAATTGCGCATAATAAGCCAGCGAGTTATTCTCGCGTTGATCGCCAACATAAATTGCTTTGAGAATAAAAGTGTCGTAAAGGTTGATGCAGCGCAAACGGCTTTGTTTATCTCCGTTCAGTGCAGTCTGCAACAGGCGCCATCAACACAAGAGTCAGACTTAAGTTCACCGGAAAAGTTGGATTTAGTACCGTAATAACCGTCAAGTCTAGGGAAAAGTTGACGTCTGAAATTCAATTATTCAACTCGTCCACTGTTCTGTAGGCCTATAGGGGCTATACTCCCGGTCTCTCAGTGAAGCAATTTAAGAAAACCTCACTTCACCTTGACCCCACACGGTAACTTATATCGTGTTCTGGTTAGCTGGAGGTAGGATGAAATCGATTGCAAGTTACCTCTGGGGTACATCTAACTCGATCGAAGCCGATTTCATCCTACCCTCCACTAACCAGGTACATAAGTAATAATAAGTTATATTTATGGAATAATTCTGGTTAGACGACACTGATGCATTTGAAGTGAGTATGCATTTCAATATACTGAGTATAACTTAGTAAACGAATAGAGGTTATCAGCTACAGGAACATGTATGGTAAATATTTTGTAAAATAAATACTTTGCACAACTCAGATTACCTGTAGCGGACTGTTATAAAGTAAGTGTTAGATTTTTCTTACGCTAGGCCCTACACTATAACTGAATCTTGCGGTGTTCTGTGCAACTTGCCTTTATCTTACGAGCGTCCCTCTGTAGCTCTCGCGTTCTGGCGCCCACAGGCCTCGAGGTTATGTGCGGGGTCAATGGTACTACGCAATTCCTCTGAACGGGGACCAACCGACGACGAAGGCTGGTTTCGACCTGTCATCGCGCCAGGCAAACTAAACGCGGCTCTTATCTAGGACCAGCGACCTGTTTACGAACTATGATGACTCATCGAATGGAACCAGATTGACCCCGAGAGACCCCACATCCGCCGCCGACGACGACGACGTTTCTCAATGGCCTTTGACGGCGCCAATACGAATTAAGACTGCTTGCCTAAATTTTAGCCTTTTCTTCTTTTATACTATACCCGCGTACAATGGCAATTGTATCACTCGATGCTGCTCGTCTGCTGACGACTTCGCGAGTTGAAGAGCGCTAAATATCCTTAACGAGTTATTTCTCATAATATGACCTGGACATATAGAATGCAATTTACATTAATTTATGGCCTAAATGACTTTTGATAATGCTCCGCACAGTTGATCAGTGGTGCGATGAATAGATCGACAACAGGAAACATTAGAAACAAGGAAAGAAGTATCTTAAACGGTTTTATGGGCTTGACTTCTAGACTCCGCAGACTATTCTTGGTTTCTTGCAGGCACCAGAAGTGTGCCCTGCATTTAGGCCTAATACGCTATTTATATATACACTGTGTCCGGATGAAAAGTAGAACCCTAAATGTTTGTCAATAACTCCTTGAAAAATAAACTAAAACCAACACCTACAAAGTTTTATATTCAGTATCCTACACCATTGTTCAATAAGCCTGACAAAATTAATATGACTTAAATTGACGCATCACAAGCAAAGATATTGAATATTACAAAATATCGGGTGAAGTTGAGAGTTTCCAACACATGCACCTATAGGCCCTACTTAGGCCTACTAGGTCGCTGTCAAAGTCGTCATTTGTTTTGATGTAAACAGCAAAGAAACGTGGTGTTTAAAAATAAGATAAAATTGTAATTATTTGCGGAAAGAAAATTAAGATTCCTGTAAAAATAATCAATCATCATTTGATGGCTGTCTGCTGATTGAAACTGATCAAAAATAAGTTATAATCCTTTATTATTTTAGGCACGTAAGCCTGCATAATATTGCTTCACCTAAAGAGCACTATAATATACGATGTTTGATTTCCGATATAGCTGGCAGGCTATAGGCCTAGGCGTCTGTGATGCGTCTTTCAGTGTTTCAATAAATCGGTGCAGATCCGTTCTTCAATTTCTTTTCTTAATGAACGATGGCACGAGAAACACATCTAATCATTTTGCACCTAAAGTCTAAACGTATACACTTACGTATATCTACAGGCATAATGTGTGTAAAGAGCTGCACTGCATATCTGTGCGTAGAAAATGACCATCGGTGACTGGTTTTGAACACTCGTGCAGTCGTACTTTAATACATAATAAGAATTATTATACATGCTATTGCATGATACTGTGAGTAGCCTAAGCCTACATGTGTTTATATATATTATATAAATAAACTGAAAGGATATATACCGTAGGTGTACATTGTTAGTCTTTATTGAAACACTGAAAGACGCAGCACAGACGCCTAGGCCTATAGCCTACATGTACCAGCTATATCGGAAACCAAACATCGTATATTATAGTGCATGCATAGGCCTACCTCTTGTTCTTCCATTCAGTTATTCTGACGCCCTGCAGTATAAACAGGACCACACACTTTACATACTCTATATAACATAAGACAACAAGGGTTTAAAGTGGTTCAGAAGACATGTTGTCTGTGTCAGAACCTACAGGCAAGTAATCTATAGCGCTCAATAGAGTGTCTCTCCCAGTTCCCTCTTATATTGCTCACTGCCACGCTGCCACAGCACTATCATCCAGTCCTTTACACAAGTCCACAACTATTTCTGCCTACTGTTCCATTTTTTTTTTAATAATTTAAAGGGCCTACCTAACTCCTGTGTATGCCCGAGTGTCTTGTTTGGTGTTAATTTCCCACTGCAAAGCTTCCTTTCCAGTGATGATCCTACAAACTGCAGATATAATCTTCACCATTCATCCTTCTCTCCAATATTGATGGTCTGCGCCTTTTCCCACTGCAATGCTTCCTTTCCAGTGATGATCCTACAAACTGCAGATATAATCTTCACCATTCATCCTTCTCTCCAATATTGATGTTCTGCACCTTTTCATCTGTGCTTCGTAGCTCAAATCTCAGTAACCCCAAATCTTATTGGATCCCCTCTTTGCATCTCCCCCATTTTCCCCATTTCCTCTTTCAGGTATGAATTCACTTACTTGTATGTAGCATTGCAATTGTTACCTGACAGTGATTTATACAGGCTGAAAATTGTTTTCTTTTCTCTGGTGACTGTTTTAACCATATCTAAAGTTGAGTTATAGTTTTTTGATACTACAGAAAATTGCTGTAGGTTTTCACTCTTCTGTACAATCTCTCCAAAGTCTCTTTTTTCCTCACTCACTTTCAATACATATAGCTTACCCCTATTTCATAAGAAACCAACAGCGGCGGATCTAGAAATTCAGTAAGGGGGGGG
>JAQFXW010000730.1:0-17226 GCA_034693945.1 Dendrobaena attemsi
GTGTATTAAGCATAAAATTTATGGTATGAGTTGGATATTATTGCATACGCATGCATGCGCATAAACGACTCATGCCTTATCTATTTTTAGCCTCCTATCTTTCGCTAATATTATAATCTTGTTTCTTTTTTGCCATAGCGTCATTGATCAGCTAAACGAAGGAAGCTCCGTCTAGTGATATATAGGCCTATAGGTCGTTGGCCCCAAAGAGATTATATAATACATTGACCTTGATGGTTGGCCCAATCTCATATCAGCCTGTAATTCTGTATAATATTATGCCCGTTCCTATTCTGTTATCTGTCTCGGCGGCTCGATGCTGACGTCAGCTTAGCTGTCAAGTTGTCAAGCTATGAAAATGCAATGGCTCTTGGGTTTTCCCAACAGCCTAATGAGTCCAGAATTATACCGGTTTACTGGTTGTAGTCAGTCGCTTGGTTTCTTCATTGTGTTAATTTACTTCCAATGGAAACTTTTTATTTTACTAATTTTAACAGTTTGTTTGTTATTTGCGATAATTACACAAACGTCCGGATGAGTTACAGGTAAAGAATTATAATGTTAGTGGGGTAAATCGGTAACGTGTGTGTCGTAAAAGCAGGTACTAGGCTTCGTGAACCGGCGACCTGACTATTGCCTAACGGAAGGGAGTGCTCAACGAATCGAGAATTTTCAATCTTTTCTGACAGGGATAGGCCTATAATTTTCTGATAAGGATATAATTATACGATTACGGCTGGATTTAAAAGTGAAGAATTGGTGTCTATGTGAATTCTAATAGATAAGAGTAAATAATCATTGGAAGAATCGATGATTCATAGTTTTCGTTGAATTAGTGTGTAGTATCGAATCGTCTGGACGTGAGTGATTATATAAGTAGACAGAACTTCCTGTGCAACTTCTTCAGTGTTTTCAGGAACATTTCAAACATTTAATTGCATGGTTTTTGACATGTTTAGTTGAGATTTATTAGAGCAAGGCTTAGTGCAATTCTGCAATAGGTTCAGCATACACATTGTGGATAATTGGACACACTAGGCTAGTATGAGGAGAAACGTAGTCCAAAATGTACATTATAATGACATCAGGTTTAGGCCTGAATAAAGTGGGATCTATTTTCCCTACTGTGTTAATCTGAGAGACTAAACCAGACATACGGGTGGATTTAGCTGCTGAAATAAATTTACAAACAATACAACACCAGCACCTGAATCAAGGCATTGAATGGATATTGTGAGTAATGTTAATGCCTTTCAAACCTGCTGTCTAGTATTCTGGCAGCGCTAGATACAGTTGGACCTTAGATGGCAAGAGTATGTAGCAATCCTCTTTGACTTAGCAGGAATGTGGTTATCTATTATTGCCATTATGTTGAATCAAGCTGTTTATGCTGGGCTCAACCACTATGGACAGGCAACGATGTCAGAATTGAAGTTTGACGCAGATTGACAGCACCATACCAGACCAGAAACTGTATGTCAGCATTATCAGCTATTGAGATGGGCTGTATTGTCATATTGGAAAGAGCTACGAGTTGGTTTGGTCTGATAAGGACACTAATGTGTAGACAGAAATCGGGGGCACCCGGCCCATTCTACTGATAGTATAACTTTCTTTCAAAAGCCTTGGAAAGAAGTCGAAAGCTGCTTGTTCGCATCATCTGACTAAACTAAACTACTAGTACATTTATTTGTGTTAACTTGTGCTTTATAAATCATGTTGACTATAGTAATAATGTAGACTGATTAGAAATGGGAAAATCAAGGTTATGCATAACTCCCTTACGCAATTAACATTGGTTGTTTTGTTTCAGGTTTGCATCTGGAGTTTTCTCTGTTCAACGTCTGTGGTTATAGTTGCCTTAGGCTTTGAGAAAATGGCTTCACTGAGTGCAAGTCTAAAATCGGACAGCATGGAAATTACATCGAATACGCCACTACCGGAGTTTGTTAACTTTGATCAGAAGTTGAAATGTACTTCTTGTAAGAAGCTGCTATTATCACCGATGCAGTTGCCATGTGGCCATAGAATCTGCAAGGAATGCAAGGAACTGCTTGCAAGCTCAAACGAATCGGAGTTACAATGTCCGTCACGAGAGGAAGAGTGTGAAAAGTTCGGCCCAGCTGATGTAATTATCATAGTTGATTATTTAATGGTCACAAATTTATATTTGTTGGCACTGGATGGATTTCTTGTTAAATAATGTAATTTGTTCTTTTATTTGTTCATACATTTCTATTCAGCCCTTTCACGTGCACTGCTACTCAGAGGCGGTCCCGAGTACAAACCGGGGTGTGCCAGAGTTCAGACGCTCAAGCACCTTGAGCAATTGGGTGTGATGGACTTGCTCAAGGTCCCTACACAGCGGCTTTTGTCTGAATTAAACCCGAGACGCTCTGGACGCGAAACTTAGACTATTCCACTATACTGCACACCCCATGTTCTTTGTCCTCAGTGTTTGCTGTTCTGTTCCTCGAAATGTATTGGACGCCTATCGCAGGATAACTTCAGAGTTGCTCCAGTGTGAACGGTAGCCCAAAAAGCACGCTTTTAAAGAGTGATAATCCTATGACGAAAACCCAGCCATTGGTTTAGCCTTTAGTGAGGTAGGAAGGATCCACCAAAGCCGAATCTTTAGATCAAACATTGTCTATCGCTGTATCATCATATGTTTGGTTAAATATCATCTGCAATTCAAATATTTTATTTAATGCTGATCTGTAACTAGAATCAGATACATGTGCTCTTCGTAGCATCTGGACTTGACTGACAGCGTAATGTGCTTCTTATAACTGCAGCTGTATGACGGAACCCTTCAAGCATAAGCTCAAGATTATAGAGCAAGCATCATAAGATTGAAGTCACAGGACCAAGTTACTCTTAGGCACTTAGCCAAATCATAGTTGAAAGGAGATGTGGGATCAATTTCAGGTCAAGATCCAAAGGGGTCAGACGGCTAAGGCGGGTGGTATTTTGAGTTGGAACAGCGAAAGAGTTGAGTGGAAGAGGATGGATCGCAATAAGACAGTTTGTGAAAAAGTAGTGTATTCAGTTTTGAGTGAAAGACCTGTGGGGTGAGAACAAGAGGTGAGGTTTTGGTGAATGTCAAGGAAAGTCATGTGATGTTTCTTGGTAATGTGATGTAGATCATGTAGTTGTGAAGATGTTCACTGGGTGGACTGTTGGATTTTCTTATTCCAGTCAACAGACCTGGAACCTTAATGTGCAGCAGGGAGCTTTAGAGAAATGGCACGTGATGCTTTTTACATTTGGTATCCTGGAGAAGCTAAAAAGATGTCAGGAGAACTATGCAAGAATTATATTACTAGTGTGATTATTAAAGAATATTAAAATAGCAAGCAGTCTAAACTTTAGTGATATAATTTTTTCCTCATGTCTTTCTCTGTTATATCTTTCCTATATATTTTGCATAGTCAGTGAGAAACCTAACGCACCAAACTTGTTCTCTGTGGCTTGATGGGAAGTTGAGGATAAATTAACATTTGAATAAATTTAAACAGACTAATTAGCTCCCAACTACCGGTAGTCTGTTTCAATTAATTCAAATCTTAATTAACTTGGTAGCTAATTAGTATGTTTAATGAAGATATTTGTATAAATTAGTGGGTAAATAAGCGGAATAAAATAAAAGACCTGTGGGAGACATAGGACCGTGATGCTAAACTTGCGATTTTAATCTTGCAGAGTATTGGAATTTCAGACTATGTGCTATTATTGAGAATAATAAGAATCGTTATTTCCTTGTTAGCACACATAAAAGCACATAGAACATTGAATCCAGCACTTAATCAGCCAACCAATGAATTTGTCTTTCTTTACTAATAATTACTTCTACCAAGTGTGTAATTATTCATGCTTCTACAAATTTCTAAAGTTTTATCTGTCTGTTTTTAGATTTATCCAGACTATTCTGCAATGAGAGAAATTCGACAGACGCCTGTTTTTTGTTCATACAAAGCCCATGGCTGCAGAGATACTATGCCTTGGTCTAAACTTAAAGTTAGTAACTTAACTTAGTAACACAGATCCCTAAAAAAACTGATCTGTAAATTAGGTTTAAAGATAGGAGAGATTGCTTTGTTCAGATCTTGATTGAAGGCTATTAATTAAGGCTGATGGTCATACTTGGGAAGTGTTTGTTCTGAGAATCTCTTTCAAGCGGGGTGGACTGGGGTGAGAATTTCTACCAGGAAACAGCAGTGGTGTAGCGAGCCGTATTGCCGCCCGGGCGAATCTCAAATTTTACGCTCTGGAAGTCGCCGAAAAAACTGATGACTTTTTTTGTCATTCACCCCGATTTATCTGATTTCGATTTCGTTTTGCCGCCCCTAACGAGATCGGTCGCTTGCTCCCTGTTTTCAATAAAAAAAGAGGCTTCTTTCGCTACTTTTCTGTTGGTTTGGACTCAAGTAATGGTGACGATTTTGATGATGGTCAGAACCTTGAGTAGCAAACAGAACTGCCACCTATTCCATTGGAAAATTATCATAATTGGGCAGGAGTCCACCGGGAAATGTTCCAGTTTCCTGGCGGACCAGTCTGCCTCTGTTTTGAGTAGGGTGTCTACTGTCTATGTTGTGATTATGGTGGCATTGCCATGTTGTGAAGTTCTCATTTTACTGCATATGCATGCAGCCATTGCCTAATGACTTTTGCAGTTATATATATATTTATATATAACTATATATATATATATATTGGTAACTTTAGGGATCTCAGTTGAGTCCTAACTATTTGTTCAATGCCTATCATTAGATATTGACATTATATACAAACAAGAACTAAAGTCTATAAATTCAGACAGAGTCATAATATCGAATGAGCAGAGGAGGTATTGCACTGTAATATTCTCGACAATACATAGAGCCAAATACTTGTGTATGGATATCTTATGGAGAGTAATAGATACCTGTTTATACAAGTTTCGGAATTGTGACTAATATACCAGGGACAAAGTGGTTAAAGTTTTAGTGTCTGTAATAAAACCACTTAAATGTTTACTGCTGGTGAGACGAAAGATATTTATGAGGAAATAACAACCCTGATGTTAAACATAAAGAGATGATTTTTATCTTTTGTGTTTGTTTTATTTCATCAAGAGTCATGTGGATCAGTGTAAATTTCGCAACAAAACGTGTTCTCACTGCAATACAGAACTACCAGTTGAATTATATCAGGTATGGAGTCTATAAAGATGAATTGGGGAGTCACTGAAATGTAGATAGGAGAAGGAGAAGTTTTTTCAAATACAGACGTCTGGATATAAATTTGATGCCTACAGTTGTATGTAGATCATATATGTGTATTTACCTGTATTCTTGCATCAAGACTCCTAATATTACACCTAGCAAGTTTCCTTGGCATACCATCCAATAGTGCTGCTATTTCTGCAGTACAGACTGTGCCTTAAAAGATGAACTTTTGTTTGACAACAGTCTGCTAATACTGTATTAATTTTTATTAGAACCTCATGTGCTTCAAATTGTTTTTTTAGCACTACATTGCGTTGTTTGGCTAAATAAGCGAAATGGGCTTTTATAAGTGTATAACAAATGACTAATTAATGCAGTCACTTGTTTCAAATGATGATGGAATTGTGTTCACATATCTTGTTCATAATTGCTCTTCCAAATATAACTTCTAGAAAGAATTAGATGTGCATAATTCTAAAGCTTAACTACCGGAGGTTTTCAGTATTGAGTTTATTTGTAATACATTACTTAATGCAACTAGGTCTATTAAAGTTCAATTCGTGGTAGTCAGTGGTTACTGGTTAGTCACTTGGACTGTCCGTCTAAAGTTTGCGGTTCAGATCCACACCAGAGGCAGAACAAGATTTCGGCTGCATTTGAACCCATAAAGAAGCCAGAAGCTATGATGAGCTTTCCAGGAGATATTAAAAGGGGGAGACTGGTGACATCCATTAGGTGTAAGAACTACTGTTTTGTCTTACTGAGATGTAACATTTGAACTATATTTAGAACTCTCTTTAAGTCTACTCTCGCCAGATTATTTCTATCTGCATTTGTTTGTAGAATCATATCGATAATGAATGCGAACAGATACTACTTCCATGTCCGTATAACTGCGGCGATGTTAGCAAACTTAGAAGATCTCAGGTATGGCTTTTACTGATTGCAATAAATACTGAATTTGCAGTATGTACAGTATTTACAGTATTTAGTAATAGGTATTGTGTAATGTTGAGCCTAAAACACTTGTCACCATGATATATGTAGTGTTCGTACAGCTATTTTGTATCTTGTTATTTAAACGTTTTCACCTCACTTAATGTCTAGGCCAAACTAATTGTTTACTATAGATCATGCAAATGATAATGATGGTGAAATTAAGAAATGGCCTGTGAAAAAATGCAAAGTATTAGCATTATTACTGTAATTAAAAAACTAATATGCATAATTTCACACAGAAATGCGGATCAAGCGCATGGCAAATGGGTAAATGTTTTGAGATAAACTTTACTGCAGGTTGCAATAGACATTGATAACAATACATCTAAGCATTTGTACCGCGCTTTAACAAGACAAGTCTATCTGATGTAACGTGACTCATAAAGGACTGAAATCTTGTTAATTCAAATGATAATTGCCGTGACTGTAGACCTAAGATAATGCATATTCATAAGTATTATTTTAAAGGCACGCGGAAATAGCTTGTATCGATCCTCGGTGCCGGCAGATACTCATGAGGGATTTAGACATTTCGGGCTAGCATGGCATGTGCACGGGCACCTAAATGGCATTCACACTGACGAGCGGTGGTGAAGAATCTCACCCGATCGATTCATTGCAAAAATGAACAGGGTCTAGGCCAAATGATCGCCATACGAAATCGCTATACCTTTACCTTTTGCTACTAAAGTTTTCCATGTATTGCTAATAGCATTACGTTTCTTTCAATTCCATGTAGTGTACAACACTTTATGCTATCAGATTGACTGACTAGTGTTCATGGCCACAGCATATTTGTGCTTTTTAACTGTAAACCGAGAACTGCTTTTGCTGATGTAGCCGTAATGATCGGGAAGCATTTATATATTTAGTGTAACTTTATTTTGTGTCCTTCAACGGTTTTAAAGGCAGGTATACCTCCTGATGTGGTTGTTGCTTTCATAAGCACCTAAAATGCAACATACAGATGCCACCATAAAAACATGTGCAAATAAATAAATATATATTTAATATTCATTTATATATAATTATCTGTTCAAGGCCATGAAGTGGTCAGTGCTTAACAATCCCGATGGTCAGAGAAGACAGAGAGTTAAAACCGTTGAATTACAATTACAATTGTCAGCTTGGTTAAGTTTTGAATCCTGCTTCAAGTCCAGTCCCATAAGGCTTCAGATAATTGGTGCCGTTGATAAACTGGTTCTTGATACGAGACACTGAGATCTGTAATCATTTCGTTCTGAGAAATGTTTAAATGGAGGAGCGAATTCTTCATATCTCTCTGACCGAAAATGGTTTCTGTTTTTGTTTTTGCTGTAATTTAATATATTGCGTTGGTGGGTATCGGGTTTCAGTGGGTGGTAGAGTGACGTGGTCCAGGATTTTATCCAATGTGGGTCCTGTGAAACTGAACATTCATCATCGAGTCACATTGTCTCTAAGAAAAGGTTGTCTATAGATTCGTAGATTGTTTTCATCCGGTTTTCACTTTGAATGTGCAAACAAGTCATTTGCCCGCAACCCAAGTGGCACAGAATTAGTCTGTCACTCAAGAAATCATCTGTCACTAAATCGTGCAACAAATTGACCAATCAATCCCACAAATCATTCAGTCACTCAACAATTGACTGTCAATTAAGCAGTCAGTCTACAAATGAATGAATTCATCAGTCAAGAAATCAACAAAATTAATCAACTCAAACGGTCCATTTATCAACCCAGTTTAGAAGACATCTTTTACACGACGAGGGTGTCTTGAAACTTTTTATTTTTGTGCATGAAGGTTTGTTTACCCATTGGCTGCGGAAGTTTTGCTCTGAGGTGAGAAATAGGTTCTGGTCTAGGTTTTTTCCATCCAGACTAATTGTTTTTGAATTGACCTTACGATCATTTCCAGTTGACTCTCCAGCACAGCCAATGTCGGTTGCCAACATTGTCAGGCCTATCATGTTGTCAATTTAATGGCTAATTTGTCAATTAGAGGTTGTGCCATGACAACAGAGACGATTTGTCTATTCATTATCCTTTTTCTGTGCCTGGTATTGACACTACCTGCTCCTCTCTCTGGCGTCATCAGATTAGCTTGCATTGTTTGAAGATGGTTATACGGGTGGCAGCCTGCTCTGTGGGAGGCATCTATAGGTCTCATGTTAGATATGTGCAATGTGAATAGATCCAGAAGAATGTTCTTCATTGACTCCTGGTCTAGCAGCCCACATTCTGTTTATGGTCTCTTTTATAGTCTGCCACTGCGGCTTAGGCAGAGCATTCATTGCCCTATCTCTTTACATTAACTTCAGTCAGCCTCGCTTTTTACAACTGAGGAGTGAAGAATCTCAAGAATATACCTATAGTCTCTGTACATTGATGGCATCATCCGCTAAAAAAGTGCAACTGACCTTGACTCAACAGTACAATTTTGTTAGTTTCCCAGTGAACTACCTCCAACTTGTCCTTATAGATATTTGTGGGTGAGGAGTGGGGTGAAGTTTACATTAATGGATAGCACACTGGCTAAAAAAGTGTACAATTGAAGTTCGCTTCAAGCCTACAAATAGTTTATGGTGGGAAGGTTTACCGGACATGTTGACTGAAGAGGGGCAGAAGTTGACCTTTGGTTTATGGCGTGGATCCTAAATACCTCTGTGAGTGGAACACTAGACAGAAAGAATAGCTCTAAAAGTTACACCTCCAACAAATGGAAAGCCTTTTGAAGCTGATATCATTTACAAAGCTGAGGAATAAATGTTCAAGTCTTGGGCAAGCATAGAAGGAAGAGGAGGTCCTGGCTGGATTTACTCCTTTGATGGCCTGGATCCTTCAACTCAGTAGCCGGCTATGTTATGGAAATGCCTATGATAATTTCATCTACCCATTCCCCACCGATTAGATATATTCGTCAACAGCTAATACATAATAGTATTGACAGTTATTATCCTGTAACCACCACACGTGGTTGTGGTTGTGTATGCCTTGAAACGTTTTTCTAACCACAGTGGTGGTTATCTCACGAAGTGTCCAATGGTTGCTTGGCGCTGCCAATAACCACGCTTAGAGAGCTGTTGCAGCGTAGGGTGCGTCACTGACTGGCTCTCAACGACTGACTGGTTGTACCTGTGCTCAGGGCTCACTGGGTACTTCCTGCAACCAGACTCCTTTTAGAATAAATTGCGATTGGTCGGCATATCATTACACTGTGGTTGTTTTGTCAGTTGTCACAAGTGGAGGAGAAGAGAGTCGGCAGTTGTAAAGATATGTGGGATGAAAGCAGGATGAAGGTGTGTAGGAAATGGGCAGAATATATAATAAGGAATAGACATGGTATGGAAGTTCAATTGAAGTAGTGATGGAAATTGGGAGAAATCATATTTAAGTGGGATGAACCCTGTAGGTGTTTTAAATATGTTGAGCTTAAGTTGGAAACAGGATGGAATGAATGAAAAGAGGCAGAAGGATGATGCCTGATAGATATGAGATGCGGGCATGTCTTCCACTTATCCTGTTGCTATGGTGATATCTTGTGCAACAGATTCTGTAGCCTCCCCACCCCCAACAAGCCTTTATAGTGTGTGAACGCATGTTGATAAATGTGTTGTCTATTCCTGGTGGAGAATTCTATCAAATAGGATGCTGAAGTGGAATGTCATGTAGAGCCATGCACTTTGGGAAGGACACTAGTGTGTATCTATATACCAATGTATGTATATAAATCATTCCATCAACATGTACGTAGGCATATTTTGCTGATGGTGTGACAAATGGTTAGCTAATTTTCGTGACCTCTCAAGGGTGCTCGCTGAAGCATGGACATAAAATGATAATTAAAACTGTTATTAAAGTACATACTGTGTCTCAGGTGATCCAATATTTCCCTAATTGTTTTCTTATTTGCTTTTGTAGCTAGAAAATCACAAACAGAACTGTCGGTTAAAACCAAGGGACTGCAAATACAAGAACATGGGCTGCAAATTTCAGGCAAGTCTTTCACCAATTTATATTCGTCTGCACACTTTTTCCTAGTGCAATGCTGTAATGTTTATTCTTCTGCAAATTACAGAATTTTCACACTGCTGTAAACAACTGAGGATGGTTATTCCCAGCTGTGGCTTCTCTGGTTTTAGTTCCTAGTGATGAATCACTTAAACTATGGATTGCTGCAGTTGGTCATTTCTATGAGTGATAGTCAAATTTAGATTAAGATGCTGGAAACATTTATTTTCTTAGCTAAACATAGCCAACAGGAACATTGCCAGTTTGATTTAGTTGCAAGGCAATTGGAACATTGCCAGATATTGTCAATTTGAACGGTTGCAGGGCAATTGGAATATTGCTAGTAGTTTGAACTGGTTGTAATTATTTACTGATTAGCAATTATTTTAATGTAATGTGCCCTTGAGTAAGACTCTGTTTTATTAAGGTGCGTATTGAATGCATAGTTGTATTGTATTGTAATTGTAAGTTGCAGAATCTGTCTTTGGTGCAGTGTGTGTGGTTATGCATTCAGATGGTTTGCAAGTACAGGTGTGCAATGTTTCTGTGGTTATCCCTGTATGCTTGTCTCACCCTGTTTACAACTATATAATGTGCTTGGTTGTCTGTCATTATGCAATCTGCGTTGTTTTTGGTACCAGTATATTTTTTATGACTGTCTGTCTGTCTGTTTGTATGTAGTGTGGACTTTGTATCTGTGGTTGTCATTGTCTGGTGTTGTTTTTGTGGTTGTTGCTGATGGTTTAGGATGTAGTGCTTTGCTTAGAACTGTGGTTACAGTTAGCTTGTGCACTGGAACTAATAATGTAAGAGTGAAAAATATTTTAGTGGATATATAGTTTTATCAAGTTGATGGCATGTGGTTATTCATTGCGAATGATGAACATTTTTACTACATGTGATTTTTTTAATTTTGGGTACTCTGTTTTAGTGGTCATTTGTTCTGTGTACTAGTGAGTATTTGTAAGATTTAGAGTAGCAATTACAATACATACCCCCTGGTAATCTCTTGATAATGTGTTTGCTAGTTGTGGAAACTTTTGCTTTTGTTAGGGATGGTTTTGTTCTCAGTCTTAGTAACCAAAATATAGATAGTAGATACACGTACTGATATTATTATCAAGTAGTGATAATATTCCGGATGTTCTATTTTTAAGCCTCAAGTATGAAATAGTAATATAGTAAAATTCTAGAATTAGCATATTAGAATTGTTATTTGATGTGTATGTGTGTCATATGTTTCACCTATGCATTGTATAAATTATAATCTAAATGATTATATGTATCACTATGTAACAAGTAATAATTCGTCATGACGAATTTGTGACTTTCTCTTTGTTTAGGGTACAGAGGAAAAGATAACGGAGCATGAATGTGATCATAAGTTTCATCTTGAGATGGCGATCGACCATTCGCTGCTACTAGGTCAACAAATCAACAATGTTAAATCGGCTCTCGATGTAAGTATTTGGGTGAATATGGAAGTGAATGCAGATGATGAGTGCGTAGTTACCAGTGGATGATTGCAGTCACATTGATGATGCAAGGAATAGAATGATGTGTACATCATAATGAAAATATGAGATGGTGATGATGACTTAAAATGTATTACTGATGTTCACTAATAATTCAATTGGAAGCTCTGTTACAGTCATACTTTAAAATAAATGAACATGACTGTCAACGATGATCATCAGATTGATGAGAAGTTCAATGATATGAATCATGTAACTGATGTACCCATTATCTTTTTTATCTTGTGATGATAATATTGCTACAGATGCTGGTGGTGGTATCTTTCATGGCTGTGGTGAAAGTGAGCACTGAGCATGATTATTTGTCCAATGTAATACTGACAATGTTCAATTTCCACAATAATTACGGTCATTAATCCAGTGATTTATCATTTTCCTATTCAGTCCTACTTCAACTGCCTTCCTTCCCTTCTTTACCTTGCCTGATACATAAAGGGTTTCAACCCTATCAGTTATATTGAACCAGAAGGTGTAGCAAGCTGTAGGGTACATTCTACATGATTATCTCAAGTACGAGTTTTGATGCAAAATGCAGATGATGTTGGATGACAAGATCATTTATAGTTTAACCAGTATTAGCTAGGTTTTGGGACTTTATGAATTGCTGAATATTTGCTAATAATTTTTAATATAGCCATGGGGGGGTTCTTTCTTTGCCAGACACAGTGTGTTAGTAATTTCTTGTTTATTTGTCACTGATTACATTACGACACATGACTTGTAAGTGACCATGTGATGTTGTTGCTGCTTAACAGATTGCAAATTCTACTGTCAAATCTTTACAAACGACTGTATCAGCTCTGACCATCGAGAAAGACGAAATTTCTGCCAGATTTCTTTCACTTGAAAAAGAATTTCGGCAATCAAGGGTAAGAAAAACTCTTCAGCTCTCACTTTCTCCTGACGGCGTAGTTGGTAGTTATTGGCTAACTATAGAATTATCCAGAACATTCATTTGTTTATTTATTTGAAGATATCTAGTGCACATCTACAAGTGTATTACTACTCAAAGGCGCAGCCGGCTACAGCGCTGATGTTGAGTCAAAGGTAAGAAAAACTACGATTTGAGTGCGGGTTTCGGTTTAGTTTTTGTGATGATTGGATTGGACGTTTTTATGGAGATGTATTAATTGGCGGAATTACATGCGGTTGCAAGGTCTTCAGCTACTTAACTGTAAAACTCAAAGAACAAAGTTACAATAAAGAGTGTCTTCTAAGCTATTGGATTTAACAAGATGATTAATTGCCCTCTTCTGACTCTGCGTCATCTTAGGAACATCAAAAGGAACTCATAACGCAGCAGTCATTACGAGTCGAATCCGCTACAAAAGGAGTCGACCGACTTACTCAGGATTTCCAGCTGATCCGAGTAAAGCAGAACCAACAGGACACGAAGATGGCTGAGATCGAGAAACAGCGCCGACCGAGCGTCTCGTTACCAGGTGAGGAGACGCATCTCTCATTTTATTTTATTTATTTACACATTTCTATACTGCCCCTTCAAGCCCACTAATACTCAGAGGCGGTCCTGACTACAGCCCGAGGGAGTGTCGGAGTTCTCATGCCGAAGCGCCATGAGCAACTGTAGGTGAAGGACTTGCTCAATGTTCCTACGTGGTGGCTCGGGTCTGAATCGAACCTGCGACCCTTTGAACGCAAGGCATCGACTATCCCATTGCTCCACATACGCCCTTTGTGCTAGCCCGAGATGTTAAATCTCTGTTTGTCGGCAGACATCGGGTTCGTACTCAGTACCATGCAAACACACGGCCGACGCCCTCCCAATGTAGCTAACTGGGCTAGTGCATTTGCTCCTAGACTAGGACCTTTTGGATGAAAGCAGTTGTGATAATTTTGGCGGTGATGATAATAATGGGTGCTGGAGTTGGTTGATATTGATGAATTTTATGGTGATGAAGTTGGAGGTGATGAGGGACGGTGATGACGTTAGATGTAATAGGGGAGTGGTGAGTTGGTTATTGAGTTGGTGATAACAGATTTGAGGGCTGATGTAGTTGATGGTGATGGGGTGATGGCCGTGGAGTTTGTGGTGAGGTTGATGAGATTAGTGGTGTTTAGAACATCTATGTTGTCATTTCACTTAACCCCTGGAAGTAATGCCCACAGGAGTTGCTATACGTAGCGTATCATAAAAGTGCAACTGTATTCTTGTCTACAGAGGAAATGAGGCAGCAGTTCATTTCGCATGATCGTACGATTGCACTGCACGATATGCGTCTGTCGGAACTTGACCTTCGCCTGCAGTGTCTCCAGACCGCCAACTACGAAGGCGTACTAATCTGGAAAATCGCCGATTACCAAAAACGTAAGCAAGAGGCAATTGATGGTAACATCATGTCGCTCTACAGCCAACCGTTCTACACGAGCCGCTATGGCTATAAGATGTGCGGACGTGTATACCTTAATGGAGACGGAATTGGAAAAGGAACTCACCTTTCGTTATTTTTCGTTGTCATGCAAGGCGATTATGACGACATAATTGCGTGGCCATTTCGGCAGAAAGTCACGTTGACGCTGCTTGACCAAAAGAACAATCGACGACATTTATCTGACACTTTTCGTCCGGATCCAACTAGCAACAGCTTTCAGAAGCCACAAACTCCAATGAATGTTGCGTCGGGTTGTCCACTTTTTGTTGCGCACTCTGCACTCGAAGATCGGGAAGAGATGTATGTTCGCAATAACACGATATACATTAAAATTACTGTCGACACGAGTGACCTTTTGAACCCATGAACTCACAGAGTACAGATTGCAATACGTTTTCACTCACCTTAATTTGCGTGATCTCAGTGGTATCGACGCAATTCTCAATTTGCTCGTTGGCCATTTCTGATTCATGTGACTGATAAATCGGAAGAAGGTCATCTGTTGGCCTCCTGGAATCAAATTCATCCGGCGGGCTGACTGGAAGCTCAGTTATGTCAGAAGGAATGAGAACAGAAGATTATTGTTACAATTAATATTCTGTTGTAAAGAAGGAAAATTTAAATTTGCAATTTGTGATTTTCTCATTGACTGCTCAAAATTGTGGAGTGGATACTTGCCACGATGTTAATAGTGTCTTAACCTTTTGAACCTGAGACCTTGAAAACTGTATGGAAACATACCGCTATAGCGGGACATCAAGTTCAAAGGATTAAACCAGGTGCCAGGTAATTATTGTCGTTAAATTATAATTGTCTGTGTCCCCCGAGTCTTTGTTCAGAAGTTATTTGTTATTCTGCATCTGATAAAAATAGCATTCAAGAGGATATGAAATGATGCAGCCAATATTATGTATTTATTGCTGCGTATCTACATTCTAATATTATTGTGCTATTATGTGGTAGGATAGCGGATTCCTAAAGAGTGCTAGACCTGTCATGAGGGGAGTAACGGTTCAATCAAGACTCCCTTGAGATGGTCACTGTGAATGTCATAGACATCTGGATGTTCACTTACTTGGGGCATGTTTTCATTCATTCCTCCGTTTTTGGAATTTTATATTACACCCCACTGTGAAAAAGTGTGACCTAAGGAGTTAATACAATTTAGACGCTCCATACCTAATCTCTGACCATGAGCACATAATTAAATCGTTTTTTTAGTGCAATAATAACAAGCAAACTACTGATAACAATGATATGTATGTATACTTGCTGCTATTAGTGCCTATTAGTATTTTGATTAAGAAGACTTTTATTGTGCCAAAAATACTGGGATTGTTTGAACAGAGGCCAGAGGAGTTTTAATTTGCTTGCAAAATAGAAAAAGATGTTATAGAACTTTTCATTTATATTTTCTATGGACTTTTCTTTTGAATTTAGATGTAAGTTGGCATTTATTTTAGCAACTTCAAAAGAACAAAACCAGTCATGTGCTATGCATTGATGATGAGAAGTGTCGTCTAGTGCTAGAATATTACACCAACTAGCAGCTAGGTTGAGACATGAGTTGTTAAGATAGATATTAAGTAAGTAACGTAAGAGACTTTCCTGTTAGATTTTTGACCACCTTTGGTCTCGCTTTACCTAGTTTACAATAACAATTGCGTTATTAATTTAATTAAGTATTCTATACCTAATCTGTTTCAACTTCTGTAAAACTAGCTTCAAATAGATAAGTCATGATTTACTACATTTATAGTGACAACTGAGTTTTTGTGCACATTTTGTAGGGTGCAGAAGTTCAACAAATTGTTTTCATATGGCTTGAATTATTCTTTCGTGATTTAGGCCTAACTAACGGTAGCCTAATGTAACTAGCTGTTATATAACTTAATTAATCAACAGAATTTATATAGCGCTCCTTCAACATCTCTACTCAGAATCGCTCAGGTCCCTGGCCTATCAAAAAGAAAGATCTAGACTTTCAGCCTTGAACAAGTCAACAAGCACCCAACCAAGAGGTTTAGACGAGTATATTTTAAGTTTATGATAAGTCCATTGGGCATAATGGCATACAGTCTGCAATGTATAATATAAAGCCTATGTCTGTTCACTACACTGCTACACGCGAACTTTTGCATTATGCAATTATTGTTGCATTATTTAATATAGGGGGTAGTTTGAACAGTCCACACCCCTATTTACGGCCTTGGGACCAGTAGACTTATTATGTAACTGGTGTGATAGGCCAGGCTTATTAAAATTAATGACTGTAGTGGTTATGTAACTATAGCTGTAATGGATGCGTTCACTTCCCGAACCTTGTTTACTTTAGATATTGTAGGTTAGTCATCTTGCTTTGAATTGATTGGGTGAAAGTCCTCGCCATCGCTTCCCATCGGTATGGGATTACCACCACACTCATAATTGGATTACCACTACACTTATGAATGGGATTACCACTACACTTATGAATGGATTACCATCACGCTTATAATTGGAATACCACCACGCCTCATCAACTGATGGGGTAGAGACGCTGAAGATAAGAGAGCTTTTTGGGGCCGTGGACGCCAACCATGCAGTGCAGCCAACAGGGAAGTAGATGCTTCACGCAGGGGTCTAGACCTACACGCTGTACCGAAAGTCCGAAACCATTACCAAATTTCGATGCGGACGTCCGCATTAGTCATAGGCTCATAGCTCGCGGTTCCTCATTTCTCGGCATTTTGGTTACCACTCCTTCGGGATCGTTCATCAACGCTTATGTAAACTACATAGGTTTAGTTCACTTAGTGACGTATAGTAGGCCTATACGATTCCGTAACATTCTAGGCCCATCATTGTATTCGGTATTCGAAGCCACGTTGTAAATACCCGCTAAGCCAGTCTGTGCTGTCCAACTTTTTGACGCCGCGGGCCATCAAAGACCAGTGGCGGATTTACCTATAGGCCCGGGGGCGAACCGTCCCCCCCCCGGGCTCGTCCTGGTAATTTTGGCGCCCCTAGACCAGATCCGCCCGTCAGTATGGGCTTCCAAGACATTCCTCACATGGCCAACGTTTGGTTCTTTTCAGTCGTCTTTATATTAGGCCTAGG
>JAQFXW010000731.1:0-17224 GCA_034693945.1 Dendrobaena attemsi
CTCCTGCCTCTGGGCAAGAGGAAGACGGTTCCAGCTTGAAGGACCAAGAAAGGCAAAGCTGCAGGCCTGGGCCGTTGGTATAGCGCCGGTGATAAGGTCTCTCTGACGTGGCTTCTGTGTGCGCTGAGAAATTAGGATTAACATTTTAGGCTTACATGCATAAAGCGCAGGCAGGCCATTTACCAGCTTACCTATCCTCCGTGGTCACACCCTGCAACTTGGTCAAGGGTCATAGGGCGACTACCTGTCTTCCGTCAGCATCTGCTGGCCAGTATTAAAGGCCTATGTTGTGCCTGGCACACGTCTTGTGACTCTTGTATTTGGCCGACGTTCTACCATAATATTTGCTGGTCCCGGCCTTCCATCTGGAACTCAATATTATCACAGTATATATAATTATATATACTGTGATATTATTCTCATGTTTGCAATCTCTTAAGCAAGACCGTAATAAAGTGTACAGCCAGTGATCCTATTTACATGATACTATCAACACTTTGTTATCCTAAATAACCCAAGTCTGCATTTTGTTGTAGAGATGTTGACCAGATTAAACGTATTCTGATTTTATTTTGCTTGCAACTGCGTTGAATAAGAAATATATGTGAAATGCGCTAAAGCAAAAAGGATTGACCAAAACGATTTGTTGCAAATCTGGATAAATGGCGGACCTGGTAAATCCTTAGAAGAAAGTATCTTATGAAATTTAGGTAAAACTTGAACATGATAATTTTAAATAAACTTTACGTCAAGAAAGCAGTATTGGGCATTTCTTAACTATATAATAATATTGTATGTTCTGTACAAGCTGTTTCCGAGTTGTATGTAACTTACCGCCGCACATTCACTATACGGTGTAGTTGCAACTTCTATTTTGCGGTAAGTGGTGAGTGTGGCAGTTTTTGAACTTGTGTTCATATTGGATATAATAAACGCTGTATTATTTCGAGTGCGAAAGATAAGATGAGGGGGTCTGTGCATCGATTGATTCTTTTGCATGACTACTTCGGAAACAGGATGAGCTATAATTACCCGGATATTACCGACTTAAAGACGCCAAAGTGAGTCAGATAACTGTCATAACACAGACGGAGCGGGTACCTTGACCCTAATCGACCCTCAGGACGTGGTAACGTTTTGCATTGCCTGTCTGTGTTGAAGCATGTCTATGACGTCGTTTCACGTTTTCGCTCTACTTTATATTGTCCCCGTACAGTCATACAGAGGTTTCTGGGTATACATTTCCCCCGATATAGCAGCGCTGCCTAATTTTCATTGAGATGATGACTATTTTACATTGATTTTGGGCAGTATATAAGTTTGAAATAAGCGACATAAACCTCACTGAAAGTAGAACAAATTTCATACTTATCCTGGAGATGGTATTTTCTATGTTTCTCTAGTACAGTACTTTTGACTTAAGATTGTGCACGAGAAATGCCATTTTTCAATATTTCCCCACCAGTGAAAATTTCGGTAAAAATGTATTTTAGCATATTTTATTAGGTAGCAGTGCTATGTAAGATGTAGTTTAGCATATTTTACGCTAAAATACATTTGTACCGATGGTACACATATCGGCGTTGGATGGATTGCGTATTGAAATAGAAATGAAATGTTTACAGCAAATGAGAAGCTGGATTATTGCCAAAATGAGAAGCGGAACGACTGATTATGAAGGATGATAGTGATGAAAATGTTTATTTTAAAATAAGAAGTCGAAATACTAGCCGTGATCTCTTCCCTTGTATTGTGCGCGAGGTCAGCCAGACACAACAATTAAATACGCTATTTGTTTCCCCATGTAATAAAATACGCTAAAATACATTTTTACCAAAATTTCTTTAAGAAAAGCACTGTTGAGGTGCTGTAGCGATTTGTCAAAACCTGAATCGCCGAAATTAAATTGCCGCCTAATCGCCGAAACTGTATTATACAGAAATAACATATCACTGAAAGCGCAGATTATAGAAGCCATTATCGCCTATATTTTTAAAATGTTTTTAAGCGCAGTTCTAATTCCATAATATGGAATTTGAATGCATCGAATGGAGTGTGTTGGAGGACAGCCAAGAACTAAAATAGATTTTCTAGTTTTCGGCAAATCAAGCTTTTGATAGAAGAAAACACCTCACAGCAATTCAGTGTATTTTGGGATTCGATGATTCGGGTTGACATATTCTTACTCACACGATCGAACCATAACCCCTCCATTTCATGTATCACCATTTCATACTCACCAGTTTTTCGTGAGGGATGAATAATTTGAATGATTTCAACTTATTTTAACATTTCTCCGCAGACCGGTGATCAGTACTCGGCAGACCATTACTGATCTGCAGACCACCACTTTGAGAAACACTACTGTATTGCATACTGGAGGGAACCATTGTAATGTTTAAAATAGGGTCTTTTTATTAATGTAAATGATGTGTTTTGTTTGTATTTTAGTTTTGTACCACAAAGAATCAGTAGTGAGCAACAATCCATTGAAGCCAGTTTAGGTTCCAAATGGAGCCAGGCTTGTCTGGTTCTGAAGAGCATCTGGATCAAGAAGATGGAGAAAAGCAGAAAAAGAAAAGAAACATGTTTGTATCTGCATGTACCAGCCTTATTTATCTGCGTCCGAGACTGAAACTTATCTTATGATACTCTCGAGCCACAAGATAGAGTTCTCAGTTAAGCCTACTACGTATTCCAGTTTACAGTTTGCCTGAAGGGTGATGAGATTTATGATGGTTTTAATGGGCATACCTTTTGCTTGCCCAACATAAATCAGGTGACATTTTGTATGTGCCAATCTTTGATGGAGTGCTTCCAAATTGTTTTGCTAATGCAATTTATAGACCTGTCTTTCATAGGCCGGATTCAGATGCACCCAGCCACCCACAAAGACAGGCAGAGAGACGGTGATGCACCGAAACTGGCTTGCGTGGACAGTTGAGTTTCCCATGTGAAATTTGATTGGATAGATGCAAGGTTCATGCATGCAGGGAGTGCTGAGTTCTTAAAAGAAAAACAGACACATAGACGCAGAATCAGAGAGACAAACAGACAGACAGAAAGTGTGAGGCAGAGAGAGGCATTGCAAGTGAGGAGGAGACAGACAGATAGGGAGATAGAAGCACAAACAAATAAAGACACAGAGTTAGCAGAAATAGAGACATAGACAAAAAGAGGCGTTGACAGAGATAGACACATACAGAAAGAGAGAGAAATTTGACATTTTTATATGCAACTCCGTTTTACTGTGCTCTGTTTATATAAGTGTTATTACCTTTAAAATTAATTTTATTAGTACCCGCAGGTTTGCACAATTTTATGCTTTGTCTTTAGAGCCAAAGATATGAAGGAGAAGTTTGCACTGCTTCGGCGCCATGGTGGCGATCCTTCGCCCGGGTGTGGAAAGGAGTCAAAGCCATCTCGGCCAACAGCCGGCGCTGTTCGTAGTTGGAGTTCTTCTTTGGATGCTCTTCTGCATGACAAACGTAAATTATAACTCCAACCTGGTCAGAATTCTTTTCAGTCCATTTGTGACCTTTAGTGACTCGCCTGTAGTTACTTTTCGCTGTAAGTAGAGTGATTTGTGATTATTTGATTAAGAAGAGAATTGGCCATCTGCCCTTAAGTGCCAAGACTACGATAACCAAGTCGCTCACACTTGTGTCTGTGGCTACATTGTTAGTTAAAAGAACTGCCTTAGTTCTTAATTTCTGCTAGAAAATCGTCTGTTTGGCTTTTGAAAGCAGGTCATAAATCCTTAGGAGGAAGGAGGGAATTTTTGAGCTTGGGAGGGAACGTGAAGGAATTCGCTTAGTGAATTATCTAGGCCATGTAATCACAAATGTTTTGACTCCAGCCCAGATTATCACAAACTGAATCTTCATGAGTATTCAACATTTTAGACCACCTGCAGAAATTTTGTTTGTTATTAGTCCTAACAGCATAAGATATGGACCCATTTCTGTGCTCCAAAGTACATGTCATTTTACTAGTGGCCTGAGCCTATTGATATAAAGTCAAAATATTTATTCAAAACTTAGGTTTCTTAGTTGATGACTTGTACCAAGAGACTCTTGTATCAATTGTATTGATTAAGACACAAGATAATTTTTGAAGGCATGTGCTGACAGGTGATCTCATACGCCTGTCCACAGGTCGGGTAAACCAATTAGGATGTTGGGTATTGATTGATATTGATATATTGACTGAAAACATAAAGATTTCTTGGTGTTGTTTATGATTGCTTAGATGGGCTGAAACTTTTTCAAGAATTTCTTGCAAGTGAATTCAGTGATGAAAACTTGGAATTCTGGATTGCCTGCGAGGAATTTAAGGGCATTGAATCGAGCAAACTAATCGCCCAAGCTCAGAAAATCTATACAGATTTTATTGCAATACAAGCTCCCAGAGAGGTAGGTGATCATATTTATCATTGCAAGTAATCATTTGACTGACATACACGTCGTACAGTTATGTATATTTCAAAACACGTCGGCGGTGACGAAATATTTTGGATATGTGCCCCTGGGTTTGCTTTGATCAATAACGCTTAGAAAGTGTTTGCAAGGAGATGGAATATGAATACTTGGTGCCTCATTTCTCTTTTGTGTGGTGGCTGACTGTTTTACTATGGTGTCATGCAATGTGTGAAACTACTGTTTATGCATTGGACCTATGAATTGTTCCTTAGTCTTGTTTATTTTGGTCTGCTGTGGTTTTGTATATGACTTCATACAGAATGATGACATTGTACTTCTGTTATTCTGATAACTGTCTACCAATTAGTTTATGTGTATTTGCGATGAGAAGTTTATGGGTAACCAGGAGATTTCCCCGGACTTTTCCCCGCTTTGATCACTTTACCATTATAAATGTCCCCAAAAGTAAACTAGTATCTCCCGTGTGACTGACGACTTTACTTATGTTTCTTAGCTTATTGTCAATGACATCTGTGAACAATCTTAGTGCTTGTTTATCATAAACAGAACTTATAGATCTAGGGCTTAGGATTACTTAAAATTTAATTCTGAACTTTTGCTCCTGAGTTTTAGCGTTTGAATTTGACAGACATCTAAATTTATGACCGATGAGCACAAAGAGTGATAACAGGTGAAATCAAACTACAACAAGAAGTGGGATAAAATATGAAATTATATAATTTCAATCAGAAATGGGATAACTGATGAAAATTTAACCACAACAAGAAGCGGCCCATCATCCACCTAACGCACTAACGGCACCTACTGCTACCTATACCGGGTCTATAAATGTCCAGTGAAGATGTTGAAATAAATATAAATTCGTCGTTTCTTCTACGAAAATTGTTACAAAAGGAACAACAAGCATAAATATCTGAGTTTTCTTTCTCTTTAGCGATGTTTTTACTAAGCATTATGCTACTAAGCAACTGTAGTGTACTTACTATGCAGTAGGCAATGGCTGTACAGCATAAACATTGGTAGTATGTAACCAGCGAAATGTGGCCTATATTAATGCCTTAAATAATTAATGTATCAATGCTTGAATGCTACTATTAGTCTGTCATTAATATATTATGCTAGAATTGTGTACAAACTGTTTGATCAGTGAACAGTTAATGGAATTTGCTAATACCAAATTGGACAGCTATAGAGATCTCGAGCTGACGGGGTACAGCACAACGTGTGTAGACTAAGTAGAAATTTCAAAATAATCAGTATCGGCATAACCGGCTGCTCCAATAATTATCGGTATCGACATAATCGGCAAAAAGTAATATTGGTACAGCTCTATCTGGAGCCTGTGTTAAGTATGTCATGTGCGCTTCTGCCCATTTAAGATCAACCTTGACTCAAGGACACGAGAACTTACAGCGGCCAAGATGTCTAAACCGGACAACCAGACGTTTGACGTGGCTCAGAAACGCATCCAATCACTCATGGAAAAGGACTCTTATCCTCGTTTCCTGCGTTCCGACGTCTACCAGCAGTTGGCTTCCCAGTTGAAAGTCGCCCTCCATCCGACATGAACTCCGGTTGTATTGTGCTTCACGTCTGCCAACGCGTACCATGCTCACACACTTAGACAGACTCGGATACCAGTCACCAGGTAGCAGCCGGCTGACTAGCCTGCTTCTCTTCTAATCAAACTAATCAGTCTGTAAGGATATTTAGGTTGAGGCATTTTATTGCTGGGCTGTGTTCACCTGGGCGTTCAGATTTATTTCGAAATTTGCACATGTTATGATAAGTCTGTCCTGTAATTAGTGGTAATTTCCAGAGTTGAACATCCACCAATTGCCTTTCTGCAGGTACTGAAGCATTAGGTCAAGTTATCTTCAATTGCTTGTCCTCAATCCTGCTCAACAGTGTTGAGATAGATGACAGGCCCACTGCTGTATCGGTAATTCCGTATTCTGGGATGAGATCATTACGCTGTTTATTGGTCTTTTTAATTGGCTGTAAAGACTTTAGTTTTATTGCACGCGCGACATCTTGCGTTTTGTTTGCAATTTATGTGACTGACTGTCATTGGTGTTCTACAATGATGTTTGCCATGTGCTGATTCCCGTTGTATATTAATCAACTACCTAACATGGTTTTGAAGTGACCTTGGGAGGCATTTTTAGTTAGGCCATTGGTGCGAGTGATGTGATGCGTTCTGTATAGAGCATGGGCGGCTGTACCATCGTGTTGATATATAGTCATATACTGAGACGTTGAATCTCAGTCCAGTTTATATATGTATTCAGAGTATGTATAGTGTTGTTATGCCTCACTGAATAATATGTGCTAGTGGAGAACGGTCAGCTGCCTGGAGTGTGATGCAGTAATTTCTTGGATCCTATCCTGGTTGATGGCATCCGACGTATTGCAAATGGACACATCTAGGATGCAGTTGTTACTGTGCAATCCTTGACAAAATTTCTAAGGTTCAATATTTGAAATTTTGAACGTCATCGTCATTACTAGACAGATTATGAATGATTGTACTTTTAAATCAGAGACTGGTTTTCTGTGTTCGCATTGTGTTCAAGAGTGTCATCCAGGTTTAACCTTAGAGACTAAGAAGCAGAAAGAGTAGCAGTTAGGTTTTTAATATAGGCCCATTTGGTACAGAGGGTAATAATAATTATTATTCTTTAATGACCAATCGCTAACCGCGTTTTGGTTTACAAGTATAAAAGTTATACAAAATACGGCCTGCATAGCACGACGCGCATTTCGGCTTCACAACAGGTTCGATTTAACTAGTGGCCTAAGGGCTGGAACACTCCAGGTACGGCTAAACCAGGAGTGGGGTGGGCTATCTTATTTTCCAACTGACACGAGACAAACCACACAAGAGAACAGCGCCTTTGGCAGCTAACAGAAACTTAAAATAAATTACTGCCTGAATGAATGAACCAGAATAGTGTTGTTATGCCTCTACAATGTTCTATGAGTAACTGGTAATCACTGTAGCTGTCAAGAACAACTCTTGTTTACGGTACCATTCGGATCAAGCAGTGAAGATCAGGGTGAATAATTGACGTCGATGGTCCCTTGAATTAACAACCGTTGAGTCCTGTATATTAACCAATAGTATCACATTTAGAACCTTGAGTAAATTGCTCATGAATTGAAAGTGGCTAGTACAAGTGGCAAACTATAGGCAGAGAGTGAGTTCCTATCTAGTTATTTGTTGATTGAATTGACTTGAATCAGAGATTTAAACACTCTGGTCATCAATTACCATTAGACACTGTACTGAGATATCTGTTGATTGACTGAACTTTATTTCATCACACACTCACTCTAGTTCTACTTCATCAAAGGCTGTATGTACTACAGTCTTCTGTACTATTTATATATTCTGTATGGTCAGAATATTTAGTATGGTCGTGTAAACATTTCTTATCATCTTATATCTATTAATTTGAAGTTAAACGTCGATTTAACTTGAAGTTGAAGCTTTGATTGCACGAACAAGCATATTGGATTAGTATGGTTCTGATTATTATTTGAATTACGTGAAGTTAGCCTGTGACCAGAATCGAACAAGCCTTCTGCTTAACGTAACTGTCAATATACACATACACGATAACACATTGTGCACAAACTTTTCCATAGAATTCTGCATAAATGGGGAACCGCTTTGTCAGGTGCTGCTCTATTATTTGTGCTACAACCAACATCTTAATGCCATACAATGTTCGTAACCACATAATTAAACAATAACCAAAACGTTGAAGTTTGACAATGTCTTCTATGAGGCACATCTGGTGTAGTTATATATCTGCATGAGATGTCTGTAGGGGTCAAGTGAAGTCTATAGAGATAGATTGAAGACGTTTTCCCTTGCATTACAAATCCATGCTTTCGATTCATTCTTGAATGTGAACGAGATAGGTGAAAATATGTGTTCGTTGTTTATTGAATCCAATCCTGAGCTGGCAGGTTAATTAAACCGGCAATGTTTATATATATATATACTTTATATAGAAAACAGAGTCATGGAATGTGATATCAAATTTGGTTGGTTTTTATGTTAGTTTATTTTGATTTACGGAATTAAATTTAAGTATGAAGTTTATGCGATGGTTTGTTCAGTTGTGTTTTTTTGGTCAAAGTAAATATGGAGACAGATATTTTATTTTATTTTTCCATAGTCTGTTTATTATTGCTGTCTTGAAAACTTTAGGAATGTTTGACATCCTGAATGCTGACTTTACAGATGTATGAATTGTAAGCATTTTTACCTTTATGGAGCAAGCATTGAGTTCGTTAAGTTTTGAAATGGGCTGGCAAAAATGTCAAATTCATTTGTGCTTTTGAATTGACAATGCATTGTTTAATTATTTACATGTTATACATACATGTATAATTATATATGTATATTTCAGTGTAAAAATCATGGTTTTTATATTTAAGTTTTCATGGAATTCTCTGTTTAAATCATTTCTATGCTACCATCTACATGCATACGTTGACAGGAACATCAGGCTGGATTATGTATTGTTTATCCTATGCATGTACGGGATATTTAGTATGTTCATGTGAACATTTCTTCTAATGTCTATACATTTTTGCCAGTGTACCCAATCTTTTGATGACTTGTATGTTGGTGTTACAAATTATGATACATACTCGCATAGGCAGTAGACCTGCTTGCCAAGCCCCTGAATAGTACTTGCATATTTTCCAGCCTACTTAACAAGAATACATTGCACGCCTGGTTGCATATCTAATTGTAACATTAGACGTACTTATACATTTTCAGTGTCTGCAAACTTGACGTGATGCAGCAATATTGTCTGTATTGGGAGCTATTTGCTGCAGAGTAGAGCTGGGTGAGTTGCTTGTACTTGGACCAAGCGTTCAGTGCCTTGGTGGTCTTGTAGTGCATTATCCGTTATTCCAATCTGAAATTCGTTGTATTGAAGCTCTCACTGTGAATTTTGTTTCACTCGGCAGTTCTGCTGCTTGCTTGTAAAGTTGGCTGATGATTGCCGAACTGTTGTTGATCATGCATTGGGCGTAACTGTGCCTCGACGTCGGGTCTCGGTAATTTCTGACTTGTAGCTTTGCGAATTGTTGAAGATTTGAATTCGACCCTTGTAGGTAACGATTGGAGATTTTATTGGGTGCAGAGCCAGTTTCAATTATCTTCGTTAGAAGCTGAAATGAGGTTAGGTGCCATCGGGTTAGGTGGCCCTACTTCTTAACTTCTTAAGACGTTGATATGGTCGTGAAATCAATATCTAGCAAAGCCAATACTTAATATGTTATTAGTTTCTGGATCATCTAATCAGCATGTAAGTAACAGACAGCTTTTTGGGTCATTCAGAGGTTGTCCAGTTTAAAGAATTTATTTTGCCTCGTAACCCATTCTGAAACGCCTCTTGATCAATGTCTGCGATGAATAGACTGTATAGTACGAGTCATAAACAGTTGAAGTTTGCAAAAGAACAATTATTCTAATATTGTTAAAGTAGTGTTAAGACTTTTTAGAATTTTGTGTGCAGTGGTTTTTGTTGGTCTGTGAGAAGTTATCGTGTCGTTAATCTGCTCTGCCTCTGCTATCTAACTAATAACTATATAAATTGTGAACATATTTCATGCAAGTTTTGTTGGTATTTTATAAGATGGTTAAATTATTTGAAAAATTCTGTCATGATTTGTTTCAATTGCTCATTACATCTATGTGCCTCACAGTTCTCTAAGAATTTGTTGCAGTTACCCACGAACTTTATTTAGGTACGGATTTCTGGTAATGCCTTGAAGTGAAATCGTGATTAGAATTGCAGAGAAGATGGCATGTGCCATGAATTTGTTGCTGACAGTTTAGGAAGCTTCTTTAAAATTTCCATCCTTTTAATAGCTAGTAATGATTTCAAATGAATCTTCCACTGCTTTTAAGTGAGCATAGCTCTACTGTTATGCTGTTTGTAGGAAAATTATTTTTACTCAAAGTCATGATAACTGAATGAGTGCACTGTACACCTTAAAAGTGAAAAGCACACTACTCGAGTGCAGATGCATGCATCTGCAAATTCTTCATACTGGTACCAATGAATGTGTAGCAGCTGGGGGTAATTAATTGAAGCTCTTAACCTCTGACCACCATCAATCAATCGCTATTTGTATAGCGCCCCTTCAAGATACCTACTCAGAGGCGCTCCCGACCCAAGCGAAGTGGAAAATTCAGTCTTCAGGAATTAAGAATTACCCGAAATCGAAAGAAATTAATTCCGAATGGCCTGGATGGTGTTAACATGTCATAGTCAAACACCCATCTGTCTCAGGCCAAAAACATAATGGTGTGTTTCCGGTAACAGATGTTTAATAAACAGTGTAGGTAGGTAGGAAAATGATTTTATTTTGGTGAAATATTTTTTATACGATTCTATTTCACCATTTTGCACTAAACTACAGTACGCTTGGATATGCGGTTGTGAAAGCCTGTATCTATAGAACAGTCGATTTGGTTTCACATTTTTTTATATGAAGCCTGCCATTTTTCAAACTCTAACTTTATTTGAGTTGTGACTGTTTGGATTGTGATAGAAATTTACTCTTGTGCTTAAAATTTAGCCCCAAAAACGGAGGAAACAACTTTTTTGCAAATATTTTTTCTACATTTTTTTATAAAAATTATTTTAATCGCCCAAAAACGGTGACTCAGTCGGATTACCAGAAACACAACATTATTTTTTTTGGCCTCACCTAACCATCACGTTCGAGCTCTGATGGCTTTTGAGTTAATAGTCCTCACGTATCTGCCAAAATTGCAAAATGTATTACTGCACTGCATGCAATTTTATTGTGGCTTACCAGGAATATCTATTCATGACTAATGAATTCAATAATTTTTCCATTTAATTCTAGACTTGTCAAAGGAAAAGATGCTGTTGAGAATTCCAGAGTCCTGCACTACAATGCTGATAGAACTTATAGTTAATAGCTGACTATAGATTAGACACTGCTCCTGCCAAATATGTCTTTCAGCGACAGAGGTGCGGCAGCTATTTTCAAAACAATACAAAACCAAAGCATGTAAGAGAAAAATTTATTCTCTCTAATAACTATTTAATGACTACTCTTAGTTTCAAATATCTGCCATATTTCTAGCATTAATAGCTTGTATGAATGTCATGAATTATTGTACTTTTTGTTGAAAGTTCTCATGGAAAATTGGTCCGCTGCCTCTTTCTGTCTCCTTATCTGAAGCTGCTCCTACCTCAGCCTGTAAGTTTTGAATCATATTGGATGCTCTCCGTACTAAATCTGCATTGTGTCGCTTGTATACTCAGCCTTTTCGATTGCTGTGGCAATGAGTAGCGCTCTGTTCTGACAAAGTATCATCGCATGCCTTGTGAGACTGATGTAACAATGATGTACAGTTTCTTAATTGTTATTTATTGTTTTTCGTTGAATATAATATTTCTATGCATCCAGTTGTTGTGCTATATTCGTAAGTGTAAGATTAGCACAAGTCGATAGCCCGCCCTAAAGCAGCAGTGGGAAGTTCTCAGGTTGAATTATGTTTCTGAGAATTATCCTTTTCTGTTTAAAAAAATCCAGTTCCTGTACTTGCTACATATTCACCTGATTTATTTTTCTGGGGATTTTTCGATTGTTTTCACGGAAGTTGGCTGTCGGCTCTTGCTTTCATTTCTCATCTGATGTTTGTCTACGTACTTGATATTTCTTAAGAGAAATATTGGTTTTCTCTGTGAGAAACTTTTGTTAATTGCATTTCTTCTTATGCTTGTAAAGCTATTTTTACCTGGTGTTTCATGAAAGTGGTAACTTGCACGCAGCGAAAGCAGGCAATGCATTTCAATGGAAGATGTACTTTAAAAATGAAATGTACAAGAATTTGATGTACTTTTTGAGTGAAATTGTAATCTAAGAAATTATTAAAATTTGCTAGATTTGTATTTGCTAGATTTGTTATGTACGCAAGGTCACACCGAAATGTGAATATGAGGCTTGGGAAAGAAGGTGAATAAAACATACTTTAGAATAGCAATGGACTTTAATGAATGAAAAAATAGTTTTAAAGTAGAATTAGTTTGCACTTAAACAGATTAACAGAGAACCTTATTTTACATAATTATCGCATAATTTTATTCCTATGTGTTAACATTTATTTGAAGAGTGTGTGGGTATTGTAGAAAAGAGAATTTGAGTAAGAGCATGTGCCTCAGATCATTCAGTCGTAGTCGATCTAAGAGGCTTTGTCAGCACAATATATATTAAATTTTGTGCTCATTTGCGTAGCTCTCCTTATTAAGGAGTGTGGGACATGGTTACACCCAATGACAAGTCGCTGATAGCAGAGACAAGTACAAGAAGAGTCGAATAGTTCAGATTGAAATAAGCTATAGGGCTTTATATTACAAAACGTGCAAAACAAGAATTCCAAAACTTAGCAGAACAGTTACAGGTATTAAGTTATAGAGGAGTTAAACACATTTTGAGAAAAGTCACCATTGAACTGCAGTGAACTGCATTAATGAACTAACTAGTGAACTGCATTAATGAATTAATATCCATTTTATTAAATTAAGTAAGGGAAATTTCGAGAGCTGGTTCAGCTGTAGGTGGCAAAATGATTTCTCTTGTTGAACCTTTGTTAACTGCTGTAGATGGTGGCTGTGTCATGCTATCTTTGAACTCTCGTCTGATGTTGTTTTGTTTGGAAGATTTCTTCATATCTGTTGTTTACTGCAATCTTCATCAGCTGGCTACATGCCAGTAAGAATTATTCCTATTCTGGTGGATTGTAATGCAAACCTTATAAAACGTTATATATAATTATATATCTGCATCTCGGGCTGTAGCCTACCTGTGAGGAGCACTTTAGTTTACGGTTGTTGAAAGTTCTCTCGTTCCAACATCAAGCGCACTGGATTGCACTTGGTTTTTTGCACTCAGCGCCAGTCTGCGGCTAAACTGATCTTGAGCACCACGAGAACTGGAGTATTTTTGGGGATTTATCGTGTGTTGTGAGTCGGCCATTTTGGTTTTAATCGCCTTATGCAATGTTTTAATGTGTGGATGTGTTTGTGTTATATTTGGATAGTAAAATTTCTTAAAATCAAATATTGATTTTAACGTGTACTCTGTACTCGTGATCATATGAAGCCCACCTTTCGCTTCTGAACACATCTAGGTTTGGAAGCTGTTTAAACATTGACACTTAAACAGCTGTATTTGTTTTCCTGTCGCTTTTAGTACTCTATGTACTTTCGTCATCATTAAAGTTTTAAAGTATTGCAATTTGTAGATGGGAGCATATTTTTGTGTTGTTCGTACTGTGCTGAGGCAGTTCTTACTAGAACCTTATTTTCCTCAAGTTGTTGTGAAATTTTGGAAGTGTTACAGTTGATATACTGACAGTTGAGTTGAGTTTCAATTTATCAACAATTCTTTGTCGTCAAACGTTGAGATTTTATAGAGCATCCAGTTCCTTTTTACAAGTTTCCAGCTAATACAAGTACAAAGCCTTAAAGTTCGAAGGTGGTCTGCCTTAACTTATTGTCGGATGAAATTTTTGGATGGTTTAAGCCTTGGCTGAAGGTTCTGTGCTTATTTTCCGAGGTGAAGGTGGATATTTCTACCACAGCATGCTTGCATGATTTGCATTAATTTGCATTTATGAGATTTTGTTCCCGATCATTTTGTGACCTTTGGTATGTAAAAAGGTTAGAGAATGTAAAGTCTGGCCTAAATGTAAATTTCCCACTAATTGGTCAAATTCTTCTTTTGTGTTTACTGGCATTTTAGTTTAGTATTGATGATAAAACTTAATGTCCTATTTCTGTAAGGAAAAGGAAACTCTCTAACTGCGTACAGTATATTTAACTAATAATTAATGTAGCACAGTCTGTATTTAAATCAAAGCCTTTGCTTGTAAGATAGTTATTAGGTGAAAGATGTTTGATTTCATCAATTGTCTCTGCTGTAAAAATTGTTGGCTAGTGTTAACCAAGATCAGCACTTTTATTGTTAGTCTGGTTTTATTATTTTGTTTTTATTGTTGTACTTGCTGGTTCTTAATCTTTGCTAATTATTGCTGTTGTTTGTCAGCTAAGTACTGTAAAATTGTGACCTCTGCTGTTATTATTACTGCCATCTACAGAATATGTTGCCATTGCAGCCAATTATTCGTAGTCTGCACCACTGTGACTTGTTTGTTGCAGTGGTACGAATATTATTTCTGTATGCATGCCTGCCTACCTAGTAAGGAGTTTCAAGTTTGAAAGGCAGCTATTAAGCCCACGATAACGCTATGGTTCATATGCTACCTGTTGTTTCGTTCCGTGATATAGCAACTGCATAAGCTTCAATTAGATTAACACTTCAATCCATAAAATTGCTGTTATTTCGTTCCTATTTCCGTCATTAGAATTATATTTGATTATTTTTATTTATTTTTTCCTATATATATATCTTCTTTTGTGTACTCTATCAAAATATAGGCCTACAGTAATCGTTGAAAATTGGATGCAAGTGTGCTTTTTAGATGCTTTTAGCTACAGTATCCACATCGGTATCAATCTATATTATTATTTCATTTGGCCCGAGGTAACTGATCCCTCAGGCGATTAAAAAATTGTCTGGAGACGAGGATAAATTAACATTCTGGAATGACCACTAAGCTCGTTTCTAAGTTAAATGGTTCATCTAAACGCAACCGTGTTCAAGCCTTGTATGTTAATTGAGAGTCTCTGATACAGAACACCTAAACTCTCTCTGGTCTCCAGACAACAGGGTCAGGTTACGACCGAAAACTTAAATGAAATAGATGGGACCCATTATTTCGAGAGCCAGCAGGATGAAATTGTATGAGTTGCTAAGCAATTTGTACTGGTCTCCTGCTCCCTGCTGCTGCTCCCACGTGTCACGCGTTGGCAGATATAAAGATGGCCAGTCGTCCAAAACGACAGACTGGTGGCCAGGAACGGTGACAGGTTTCCCGCAAGCACAAACATGCGGCTCGCAAAGAGATAACCCAAGCGCAGTCCGTTCGCCACCTTAATGGCCTAATCGTCCGAAAAGCCAGTCACCCACGTGCAGAGCCATGGCTGCCTTGTTTGGTTAATCAATACGTCAAGGAGTTCGGCGATGGTGTGTGCGAGTAGGGGTCTGTCCCGCTGGTTCATCCTTGCCAGATTCCAACTGCCATAATCGGCAATTCCGTGCGGACTCCAGTAGGCCTATACAGAACTATTACGGAGGCCTATCGTCCGCATTGACAGGACATCGCCACCTCAATTGGCAGCAGGTGCGTAGGGTGACTGACAGCAGAGCTTGAAACACCTTTGGGATGAAAAGACGCTTTCTACTGATGCATAAGCTCGAAGTGCAAAGGTGATTTTGTATACAGATGTATAGGGATAATAGCCAGGGCACATTGGTGTAAGCCATTGTGGGGAAAGACGGCTTAGGCTTAGCCTACGCCTCCAAAGTAGAAGAGACTATAATGTTTATGGGACCATCTGGGTCCAATTGTTGTCCCAGAGGTCGTCACGCTGTAGGCTCTGGCTTTTAGAACGGGGCTTAATAATTACTGAAAGTTCCCAACGGAATCCATGCATTGGTTCGTATATATAATCTAGGGGACCTGTAGATGTTGTGCATGCATTCCAACGACGGTTCGAAGGATCTCGCCCCCCGTGAATTCTAGGAAAGATGAAAAGGGTTTCTATGGGAAACGTGTGAAATGACGTTTGCGGTGGTTTTGACTTTGACCACAGTATATATAATTACAAATATATATACTGTGCTTTGACACTGCGTAACTGTATAAATTGCATAGCCTAATAGGCCTACATGTATACATAGGCCTACCTGCCTAATTTATGCCAAATATTTTAAACAAAACAAAAGTTGTACAACTCTTAATAAGCCAATATAAGCCCAATTCTGTTGTTGATTACTTTTGAAATATTTTGGTGAAATTTAAGAAGGATAGGCCTACGTAAACTTAATATGAACTATCCTTCAGTGTGTCAAATTGGATGTAGAATTTCCTACTGTTGGTCGAAATATTAGCATAAATCTTAGAGAGCCATTTTTGTACCCACCCTGTACGCAGAGGCCTATAGGCCGACTTGTAGCGTATGTGCACGTAATTATAGACGAGAGAGCCAAAGATATAAACTGACTTAAATTGAAAGCGAATGACTGCTTCAATCGATTATTTTATTGCATGCGACCAGATCTGGATGGTTTTCTTAAAAGTCACTGACCACTCTGACCAGATGCACACATAAACGTACCTACACACACGTGCGTGTATAGGCTCCTATATATATTATTTACGTGTAGTGTAGGCTATGTTATGCCGGCACTGCAGATGTATGGATTTATGTAGGCCTACATATATGCAGGCTATGCAAACTAAAGACTCAGCGTAAAAATAGTTCGAGATAAAACTTGTATAAACGTGCGCATTTTTCTCTATTTAAAGTAGGCCTACTGCAATTTCTCGATTATGCTCAGTTTTATTTAGGCCTAATTGTTTCAGTTAATACCCTTCACCATCGTCCCCGTTTGAATGGACGCCACACCATTTAAAACTTCCGCCTGGGTCGCATATATCTCGAGGCATAGCGAAGTCGAATAAAACTATGCAGACATAGGCCTATTTAGGCCTACATGTAACCCTATAATCTCGACTCCTGCGTGCGTTCGGATACAATATATATATATATATATATATATATATATATATATATATATATTAT
>JAQFXW010000732.1:0-17223 GCA_034693945.1 Dendrobaena attemsi
TATGCGGGCCGTATTTCGTATAACCTGTCTGTAATCATACTGCGTTTGTCAATATGAATATAATAAAGAATATTATAATATATATTATATTCAGAGATTGGAGCAAACTCAGACAGCTGCCTAGTAAGCTTTGCAGCCCATTGCAGAACTCAATTGAGTGACCCTAAAACCCCAAGGGAAAGGCCAGCAAGAATGGAGCAACATTGGAGAATTTAACTGGAGGCAAAGGACTTCCACCGCATCATGACAGAGGGAGAGACAGACAATTCTAACCTGGCAAAGCTGATAGTAACAGCTTCTAGCAACAAGGTCAGCATGCTGAGATAAGGCGAGGAACAGTATCAGAAAAAGTTGAATGAGGAAGAGCTGATTGAGCTTGAGGAAATCGATACCTTCAAGTATCCAGAATCCCAATGGCTACTGAACCAAACCGAACTGTGTCTTAGAGGGGCTTAGGAGAAGCCAATTAGAGGCCATCCAAGAAGAAAGGCAATCACGGTCATACACATCTGACCAACAACAGTCCTCTGATGGAGAGGAGTGGATGTAGACTTGCATGTCATCGACACACGGAGTTGGTGCATATAGGCATGAACCATCATGTTCCAAAACAGGTGACCTAAACTACAAATCTTTAAGCATCATCAGGTTTCTCAACCAATTAAGGAAATGAAAGCTTCAAGGTTGCAAATAGTCAAATGAAGTTTTAAATAACTTTGCAATTCAGAAGAAGCTGATATAAGGGTCTGTTTATTTGTATCAGGGAGTGCAACGAGTAATAATAATAATAATATTTTCATTTATTAATATTCACAATGTAACACCACATTATGATTACAGACATAGTAGAAAAAACAATACAGGTTATTACAGGAATTGAATTGAGCCTATGGCAGCCACGCAGGGCGCCACAACCGCCGCCGCATGCATTCTACATCTCTACTTACAACGCAGTCTAGCGAATGAAGGATGAATCTTCCTGAGGGGCGTTCTTTTCCTGACTCCGGTATTGAACTCGGCTTTTCAGAACTTCACGCTAGCTCGTATCCAATGCTCCACGACCCCTCATAAGATAAATTTTGCTGGATATGGTCAGTGCCTGAAGTGAAGCCCTTTTACATTTCAATGTTCTGTAGTTTGTACAATGGAAAGCATGCAGTTGAAAGAGCTGCAATCATTAGACTAGGAACAAAATATAACATGGTTATGCACTCACAGGGTTTGTTATGATATCCGAGCTCAAGAGCATGAAAGTAGTTGAGCAAGTGACAAATCGGAATATTGAAAGTCTCTAGGAAGCCGAGTTCAACGAATGTCTTGTAAACGATCTGTTAACAGAAATCAGAAATGATCTGAAAGCAACATATAATTACTCATTTAACATGAGAACTGATAGACGACAGCACAATTAGACTACAACGTAGTATGAACTGATGATCACAGGTCACTTACTATGCACTGTCTAACAGCCAGTTAGACGTGCATCACGTCCTCCTACAGCAGCTCACTTTAATACCATTTTGACCCAAGTAAATGAAAGGCTGAGTCAACCTTTGGAGGAATGCACGAATCAATCCCTGGTTTTATGATTCTCTGCTTTTAGTGCTGGAGTAAAAGGTCATCGGTCATCAAAGGTAAACAAATGCAAAGTAAAGACTCTTCAAACATTGCACCCTAATTTAATGTGATGCAGTGGAATATCATGTGACGTGTAGCACTGATTTTAGATAACTTTTCCAGGAGTTCCAAATCATCAATGAATAGAGAAAAGATTTTAATGATTACCAGAGGATTTGCTGGATGAAAGAAATCGCTCTCGAAAAGGTTCATATGACATATTGTGATGTTTGCTTCCACATTCATGCAGGCGCTTCCACCATAACCCCACCAGGCAGCATTAGTTTTCCACCACAACCCCACCAGGCATTAGTTTTCATTTGGACCTACTGACTATTCTTATGGCCCGGTTTTGTAATATGCAAAGATGATGCCGGCAAGAAGGGTAGTTGGATCCCCAGGATATGTTACAGTAAGAGATGTATGGGAAAATGATTGAATAGTAAAGATTAAGTAATATTGATGAAGGCAAGAAGTGTCTGATCCTAAGGAGCAATCCAATGTTTTTGCAAGTTTCTTTCCTATAATTGAGATATGTTCAGTCAAGCTTAAATTGCTGTCCACAACAGCTCCAAGACATTTTTTGGATATTACACGAGTAATAGGCACAGGGTCGTAGGTTCGAACCCCACTTGAGCCTTGGACAAGTTGCTTACCAATAATTGTCTGTCAGGAAGGCAACGGGACACAACCTCGCTCATCTCATTCCCCAGGTGGCACAAGCCATAGGCTACCTCCGGGCAGAGAACTCATCATCATCATCATCATCATATGAACTATTAGGCACACAGAATTATGGTTTGATCGAAGGTGGATATCAGTTATCTATACATAATATGTATAGCAAACTGCACACGTGAAGAGTACAACACACAGGCTTTATGTTAAAATCTGACTATAGCTGCTGAAGTGGAATATTCATCTTAAGAATTTCCTAAGTCAAAGGGCCTCAATTTGACCTGAGCATAAATTTAATGCTTTCAAGACAAAAACTGTAACATCTGTAATCCAAAAGCATCACCTGCAAGCAGCGCAGAAACACTGAGAAAAAACAGTCATAACAATGGGAATTGAAAAATAATGTCAACCCGTACATATATAGAACATATTACAAACTCATTGCAATTAGTTTAAATAAAACACGCGACGAATAATTCCATAGACACGACAGATATGTCTAAACGAAGGACACCTGAAGACTGCACACCTGTACTGGAATATCTCGCATCATATCGGAACAGCTCAAATTGCTCATTCCACCTCATGCCAGACTCATCTGAATCCCTGAAGCAATTAATCGGAAATGAAGCCAGGCGGCAAAGGAAATGGCCAGCTTGTTTTGTGTTTTCAATTCCCACTCTCACAAGCCAATTCAATTCATCAGCCACTAATTATTGTCGTCATATGTGCTTTCGTTAACCTAACGAACAACGTCGGTTTCACATGACCACAGCCCTGATACATCCGGATGACTGACAACTAATGAACGCGGAATTTGCTGAAAGCCATGACGTATACCGAGAACAGGTGTTCTCATGGCAGAAGTAGAGGTAGTCATTGTCAAAGTGAGAGCAAACTGACAACACAAAAACCGAACGTACGACTTCCAATCACAGCTGGAATCGAATTTGTACTAAGCTGCACGCTATGTAAAGCAGAGAATGGGAACTCAGGAACAGATACCTATCGTGTAACACCTTCTCGGCTCCCACGACATGAAAACTAATGCAAAACAATTCAATTGCAAGTTGTTGCTTTGAGTTTACTGATGCGGCAATCGGCTTCAAGAACAGCGGCGTCACAAAGGTTGGCCAGCACTGAAGTAAGGCCTATTTAGGGTCTTAGACCAGTATTCTTGGAGGGCTAATAACTACAATCAGAGAGTATTAGCTTTCCTAATCACATTCTTTGGGCTATCTCACAACCCATGATTGTTTACATTGGAACAACATAAGGTTCACTTGCTTATAGTGGGTCTGCTTATAGTTGGACCAAAAAAACCTGTCAGCATCGGAAGCCATGTGGAAAGCAAATATTCAATATGTGTTTTGGACCATCAAACGTGCTCAGCGTACACAACTTGGCACTCCAGTCACTGGTTATGAAAACCCAGAAACAAGACTTATGTAAAACAATATTGACAATGAACAATTTTCATAAAAGGACAAAGACACGCCTCTTGCTTCTTTTGTCACTCTTACTGTCGGCAAAAATAATGAAGCTCCTATCAGTAACAACTTACTCCTCTTTGAACTACAGATGCTTGCAAAACCCTAAGTTGTGTTTAACAATAAATACTGAGTTAAACCAAAAATTCAAGCTTAAGTGGAAAGATGTATTCTCAAGGCTAGGTTACAAACTAAATTGACGCAATACATAATACTGTATTTAGTGGACATCTGTCTCATTTGGGATTCTGTTTGCTTACTAATTGCTCACTTCATTTATTAGCTTCACGTATTCTGATAGGCAAACTACACTGCCTGTGCAGATTATGTTTTTCTAGTTTTGTTGGGAACATTAAGAGATTTGATTGATTGAATAAGCTGGAAAAGAAGATGCACTTAACTTTTAAGTAGTACTGTTGAAACTGTGAGGTTACAATAAATTTTGATTACCATTTACCAGTAACAGGTAAACAGGAACTCGATCACTGGCAACTGTGGTTTCACCACATCAGAACCAACATTCAAAGAAATATGGCTGACAGGAATAATAGATTTGAGTCGAATCATAGTCTCATCAATTCCTTCAGAAGTCATATCTCATTGAAACGAGTGCAATAACGTTTTTGCCCAAGGAAAGAACCTTGGAAGCCTGAGAACAAAGCTATGATCTGCCTTCCAGTAGCTCGTTACTTTTACTTGCTACTAATATATTTAGGCTTTCAATACCCGAAGGCTTTATAAATTATGGTTAACTAATCTAATATATTTCTTGGATTCACCTGGTACAGTCCACCTGTGACACATTTCATTTGAAATGACTAAAAGAGAACGGGACTTCCACTTACAACATCAATTCATCAATCATTGTTTCTCTTCACTATACGACATGACAAACTTCAAATGTATCAGACAATTCTGTTGTCGTTATCAGATTGATTCATCAATCAAGAAGGACTGCTGCTATACGCTGACATGTTGTTACCAGTTAGTCTTGGAGTAAACACGTTAGCAGGGACGAGGTTTAGCTGTAATTAACACAATCCTACTAAATGTTTCAACTATTAAATATAACAAGTGAAAGTCTGAAACATAACATTGATTCATTACACCTGGACCTAATATTACAACAGGTGAAACACAATTAAACCTAATATTGTTACCAGAAATGATTGTAACATGATTACTAACAAACAGTATAGTCTTCAGACGTCCGCGAAATGCAGAGGGGAGAGGGAGAGAGGGAGAAAAGCACTAGCCTCAGGTCAAGATGAAAACAATTCGAGGCTGAAGGTCCAGCATATAATTATGCAAAGCTTTGGGTTTGAGCCATTCGGACCAGGCAGGGAAGAAACCGGGATCCAGAGATCCATAAGACAGCAAGGGGTTGAGCCAGCAATACAATTTCGCATAAGAGAGACAGTCTTAAAGTGGATACGCTATTGGACCGGAGACCAGTGTAAAATAAAAGGATGAGATACTGCTAAATTTAGGAATGCCCCATCCTGATAAGACAGGCAGCAGAATTCAAAACAGATTGAAGCTTAAAGAGACTACTGAGACTAGCCACTGACAGACCAGCTACAATGGCATTTGCAAAGTCAATTTCTAATGAGAGCATAGTTGAGGGTAGGCAAAGGATGGGAGGAAAGTAACCGGCAGACTGGCGGACGGTGCGGAGTTGGTGGTGGTGATAAAAGCAAGAGCAGGAAACAACATATTTACATGAGTAGACAGGGTAAGCTTGTGATCTAGGACAACCCCCAGATCAGTAACAGTGCAAGAAAAGGAAATGTCCAGAAAGAAATGGAGTAAGAAAGAGAGACCATGTAAGTCAAGTTGCACTTGGCCATTAAGCCAGATGAACTGGGTCTTGAAGCAGTTCAAACAAATATTCAGGCTTAATAACACTTCCTTGGATGCCGTTGCAACAACCCAGATGATGGGTCTAACCTGAGGTGTCCGGGATGATGTCTAACCATCTTCGCCTTAATGCTTTAAAAACCCAGTTCATTTAGTTTAGTACACGACAACAGAAAGTGCTAATGTTAAGTTAGTGTTAAGTTAGTGTTTTGCCACACTGCTGAAACCAAAGGATGCAGAATTTGAATAATTAATTATTAATTTGAGTAATGTAAAAGAACAATTAATCCAGTTGTTTCAATACCTTGCTTTGAATTTAAAGAAGCACTTATTTTGCATTATGCTCATTTCAACGTCATGTCATTGGTAACCGTAAATCATAATCTCAAAATTTCCTTTGTGAACACTGTTGCCAAAACCAGCAGATAAAAAGGTGGACAGCCAAAGTAAAATCAATAGGCAGAGGTCAAGATCCAGAGGGGCCAGTAGGCAGGCAGAAAGGCAAACAGGTGGACAGTCAAATTGACATCTGTGTTGGAGGGTACTTAGAAATGAAGCAGCAAGGCCTGCAAGGGAGACAAGTGGATGAGGAGGAAGCAAGATAAGGTATATGTGAAAGAGTATTTTTTCAGGCCCAAGTGAAGGACCTGTGGAGAGATGACAAGAGTGGAGATTTTGGTGAGCTCATGGAAAGGAACTGATATTTCTTTATTATTATGTTTGGAGCTAATTCCACAGAGATGGATCAGTTATGGCTATGAATCAATTTTAAAGTGTTAGCCATAAGCTACTGGAAGACGGGACAACTGCTAGGGGAAGGGTTTGAACAGCATGGCTGGATTGTGGATAATTGACTAAGATATAAGGGTTGGGAAGACAGCAGTGTGTTGCAGGAGAGTGATATATGACTGTATTCAATTTTTGTGCAGTCTTTACAACGTCAAAATTGTGTGTGCAACAGAAGAAACCATAAATGAAATCATCAACAATAAAATTTCCTGGTGCAGCTTCAAAGTTCAACATAGGGCACCAGTTTATTCAGAAGTGTGATGCTGAGTTAGAGTGATGCTAATCATTGGGCTACATCACCCTATGGGAAGTGCATCAATTTCTTTGAGACTGTTACGAAGCTTTTAAAAAATACTTGATCCCGAGCCGTAGTCGATAAGTTTTCATCGAAAAGCTCCCAAATCAGCTTTAAAGGACTCTTTCTGAGACCTGACAGAGAAAAACTCGGGTGAATAATAAGAATTATGGTATGATGTAAGAACAACCTACTTTGAATCAAATGATTATTTCTATTTGGTACTTCAAATTCAATATTGCATTGTGATTCAAAAATTTACTTAATTGTCATATATTAAGAACAAACTGCTCTGAATTCTCAGTCCTAGTTTTGGTCGTAAATGAACCCTGTTTTTTTTATCTCCAATCATGTGGTTTGAAAATATGGTCCTGCTTACAACACTGGGAATATGAACTTATTGGAGAATCTGAGATGAATTGTGACTGGTGCTGGTGGGTCAAGAAAGAGTGAGACATGCAAAGGATCAGGTGGAGCATGGTGGTTGGATAAAGAATACGCGAAGATACTTGGGCTGTGACTATCGCATGAATTTGAAGGTAAGTGATAGAACTTTGCAGTGGATACGCTCTAGGACATTCAGCCAGTGTGGTTATTTGAGGATGAGAATCATGTGGTGGGACAGCGGAAGTGATATGGTGCTCACTGATTTCAACAAGTCAGTTTTAATATAGAATGTCTAAACTTTGGAAGAGCAGCTCTTGGCAAAAGATTTTAAAACTAAATTCCTAAATTGTATGCAGAAATTTATCTTGGCTATTCACTACAACATGTGACCCAACCAGAAGCAAAGAATAATGGCCATGTAAAAGACGATTAGATTTACTGGAATCTGTGCAACCAGGTCTAACATAAAATCTTCTTTAGTACCACTGTAACAATGCTGCTGCCAAGCAATCCTGATCAGCAGCTGTGTTCTTCTCAGCAGAGACTCAAAGACCATCTGACATTTTTACTTAAGGTTCGTTACAATCTTAATTTGATCTGAACGATCAAGAAGCAAATTAGCTTCTTTACTTACAGCCCACAAATTGTCTATTAGAGTCTCAGACATTGCACACGCTGATTTCATTATTGGCTCTATTAAAACACATGAATCCTATTGCTCTGCTCATCTTTACTCGTGATTTGCCAGACTGGTAGCACTCAAACAGCCGCCAAGTTGACTGATTACTACTTACTATAACACATTGATGTAAACAAAACATCACCCATCACCATTAGCATAGCTGCATTGCATGAACTTATTTAAACAACGTGGCATTCTTTAAGACAACGCACTGACATCTGCTCAGGCTGTTTCAAATGATTGAAATCAAAAGTGTTTGTCTGTATGTCGATCTACAATCATACTTGTCTTCAACTCTTCCTTCCATATCTTACTCAAGCGGATAGCATTTGTTTGGACTACATCCACGACTCATTTTCTCCATACACCGACATGACAGTCTCCAAACTTAATTAACCATTACATATAGAGGCTTTGGTAAACCTGTGGAGGTTAGGATCACTGCACAGCATGATGGAATCATTGGACCACTCACTGTTGGACAACAGGCCACACTTGAATGTAGACATGGGCTGAATGTGTAAGGAAGATCTAATCGGTAGAGATCAGATCTGATGCAGATGGCAGAGTTTGTCCATATAATCTCTCACTGTAAGCTTAACATCAACGGTAACTACTAGTTTGGCAACAACACTTCAAACACAACCCTACATCGTCTGGAACTGGATGATGTCACCGACTAACTTCGGTGGGTTTATATCTAGCGTAAATACAGATGAACTAAGGCTCTTCCATATTCATTCCTCAACACTTAGTCCCCCCATTCATATCGCCATTCAGCCAATACATGCAAATTTACACTTTCATGAGGCCTTGACCCTGCTCATTTTTCAATGAACGTCACACCATTCACCACCCCTTTCCATTTTTAGTGTCATTCAAGGTCCCTGCGTTACTGTGGGCCATATTAATCCAAGATTATAAATCTCTTATAATAAGTCACCATTGGGAGGAGAATCCACAGAACACACGCTCTCCAACATGAAGACTCAGGAGAGGGCGTCTATGTTCTAACCAATCTAGTTAACTGCCAAGGTTAGCATACGATAGGAAATAATTTCCGTTTGCAGATGAAGGTCATTCGTGATTAGTAACTTGTCTTCGCCTTCTCCAATCAGTGTCTAAAAATTTCTGCTTAATGGCATTCAGATGCACACAATAACTTCATGAAACAATAGTCAGATTGCTAATCTTGTAAATGAACACAGATGAACCTGATCGTTAAAAAATCAAAACTTTTAACAGCAATGTTGTGTCTGGTTAATGCGGTTATACTTTATTTGGTGAGAGCAGCAGAGGGCAAATAAGATGAGAGTGAAATTGAAAAAAACACCAAAATCTCAACAGATCAGAATGCATCACAGTTATAAGAAGCATCCAATCAAAGAAGAACTGATTCTGGAAAACACTAAAATATTTCAGAAATAACTTCTTACCCGACTCAAAACTGTGTCATCAGCCCTCGCGGCCAAGTCGAATATGGGATAATCCCACTGAGTCAGACGTCGGACATCAAGAAGATCACTCGTCTGAATCTCATCAGAAATGTACTCGAGGATGTTTTCCTCCATTAGCTTTGAATTTTCTTCGTTTGCTTCCATTTCCTTGTCGTCAATTGCAAATACCGTCTCACTCTCATTTTCAATAAAACTGATGTGAAGCGGGGCTGAAGTCCTTCTCATCGAGGACGAAGAAACAGATGGGGTCTGGTGAATGAAAGGCTCAGGCGGCCTCCAATTCTCAGCATCAACTTCCTCAACATCTTCCGGCAAAGCAGGATGCTGCAAGACAGATCAAAAGCAACTATTAAATGACTGTATTAATTTGTAGAAGCTGCGCTTTGATAAGGAACGTAAGACTGCTAAGGCACAAACACACTGATGGTAAAGGTCGAATTTCATCAAAATATCTTCAACAAATCAAAAGTTATTCAACTTTTAGTAACATCACCCACTGATTTTTTAATGGTTCAAATAGCATTTTACTGTTTTCTGCTAATATCTCCACCAAAATTAAATATATTTTAATGAAATTCTATAATCGTGAAGGTAATTCACATTTACATCTAGGGGCCAAATGTTATCAAAATATCTCAAGTACAACAAAAGTTGCAGCACTTTTAGTGAATTCACCTCTAAATTCTGCTGATTTAAAAACGTCTAACGACACAAATGTTCTCCAAAATAGTGCTGCAACTTTTGTTGCGTTTGAGATATTTCAATAGTATTTTTTCGCTCTATGTAAATATTAGTTGCCTTTAAGCCTGGGAAATTTCCTGAAATAATATTAACTTTTGGCGGAAATGGAAGAAGAAAACTGTAAAACGTTTTTGAACAATCAAAAAACAGTGGATGACGTCACTAAAAGTTAAATAACTTTTGTTGTGTTTGAAATATTTTGATGAAATTTGGTAGTTATACATAAATATGAACTGCCTTTTAGCGTACAAAAATTTTGTTTAAACATTCCCACTGTTAACAAAAATAGTGGCAACAAAACTTAGGGGAATCATTCTTTGGCTCACCCTGTATATTATGAATTACATCTTACCATACATATAATTGCATAAAGAAAGACTATGAGAAGAAGAGACTGCTCTAATGAAGACAACTCTAGCTAGTGGACTCGACAAACCACATTCCAACTCCAAATGCCATATCCAATCACAAGCGGTTTTCCATGAAAGAGCCTGCTGGATCGTGCAATGGCTTGTAATTGAACAGTCTCATTTGAACTTGTACCATTTCTTTCGTGTAATTGAAGATGTGCAGACATCTGGAAATAACCGAGGAAAAGGGACAGACCAAAGCAAATCACTAGAGGTAAACACAGTAAGACAACCAGTGAGCATCTGGGGATTACCAGGATCACCACTGATGAACTACACAGGAAACTCAGGCTCCACGTTGGTTTAATTCGGTCGCATTAAGCATTTCCACCTCTGCACGATCTAGCGAAATAAACAGTGAAATAAAAGAACTTCTGTTGTATCATTGCATGCAAAGCTTCCTTAACCCTAAATGTCTCCGATCAGTGCATCTCTGCATGCAAACTTGTCTTGTTGGAGTCAGTATCTTCCATGTTACTTGAAACATGTCAACATCGTCAAAGTATCCAGTGACAGGTTATTCAACTCAGATGAACATTAATATGCTGCCTGGCTACAGCAGCTGAACAACTAAAGTACTAATAGAATATTACATAATTAACCTCATTACAGCGCTTTTCTAAATTATTACACCAACGTCTTGGATTTTCTTTTAAGCACTCAATGCACAGTGTATGTACAATTGCACGAGACCAGCAAAATGAAGTCATTTCTTGTAAAACATACGAGCTCACTCTGACTCACTAGAAATAGTCTAACATTGTGATGTATGACTTTGTCTGTGTCAATCCTGACGATGAATAAACGAATATCAATGACTGATTGGTTACATTAGAGTTGGTTTATGAATGCCAATGCAAACGTGGCCTTTAAAGTGTCCTACTTGTGTGTTGCTCTGTTTAGAGTTGCTCTACAGTCAGATCTTCCACCACAAGACCATGTCTGTGAGGAATGTCTGCAGTGGAAGGTAATCAAGTTGTCACCTATACAGCACCTAATAAAATTCTTCCTCTTGAAGGTGCAAAGAAGTGAGCGTGCTTGAGCGAGCAATTTAGATCTTTCATGAGAAGGAGTTGCCCATGTATACATATGGACCTCGAGCAAGTGTCAACACACAACTGCCAAGCACAGATGCCTGTCATTAGAGAATGAGGTGATACTTAAACTAACTCCACCTCTTCCCATTTGCACACGGAGAGCAGAGGGTGAAAATAATTCCACACTACTGAGAATCATTAATCAAGTGCATCTAAGAGGAAACTGCACTGCATTGTAGAGGATTTTAAGGCACAAGCAAAAACGTGTCATGCAGCAACAAACGTCAGAGATGTGCTGTATTGCACTGAAGTGCAGTGAACCACATTCGTTGCGAGTGTAACTTGTTAATGCATAACTGCAATGTGCTGGTTAGTAGTTGGTGAGTGAACCTAAGAATACGAAGAGCCAACAGGCCTCCATATACATGTAGGAGCTGCAACCACAACCGCCTCTAACGCCAGTCACACAGCAGCAGCAGCACTGCAGTCGAGCAATCGATAGACGAACGTTGGGTTAAAGACGACCATCGACGTGTTAATGAACCAGTTGCATTATCCCTCGAGCGCAGACGACGACGTCCCTGTTACGTCCGCACATGTGACGAATTCATTGGTTGCAGGAGGAGACAGCCATTTGCCAAACCTCAAGTGCAGACCAGCGTGCCGAGAATGGCATCTTATTTTTCCATGCGGCTTGCAGATTAAAGGCTTTTCGTTGTTCCCTGCAGTGAAGGACACTCGAAGAATATAATGATTGGCAGCAGACAGATTAAAGGCGGAACCATGTTCGTTTCAGTGAGAGGCCCTTGGATATAGCAATCAATTGGTGTGTGTTTGCAGTCGTCGTAATGTCAAACGCTGAAGCAACGCCACACGACGACGACGACGACTTAAGCAGGTCTGATGCAGACGTCTGCTACAGTCAACTGCCCTCAACAATCACTTTAAGTCTATTTCTGATCAGCTTGCTGAGTTGAACTTTCATTAAGATTTGTAACTTCTGAGGAGATGTGTGATATATTACGAAGGTCTAAACTGTCAGAATAATTCTAAGACATGTTTACAGTTCTCCTAAAGTTCTCCCATTTCTTTGTATTACCTTAAAAGATATTGAAATTTGTTAATAACAGCAAGGATTTAATTTAAAATTTAACAATAGCAGATTCTTACACACAAATAGATTCCAATAAATTATCTCACTCAGGGTTCAGTTCACCAGTGAAGCAATGCTTTCTATTTCACCTTGTGTTGAGAATAGAGGCTGGTAATAGGAGACTGAAGCAAGGCCGTAGACAGGGGGTGCTTTGGGTGTTTAAACACCACCCGAAATGAAAAAATGGCATTGTAAAAGTTCGTTTTTAGTATGATAGCGTAAGAAAATACAATTTTTGGGGCGTAAAACACCCCTCGAAATGAATAAATGTAAAGCAAACTTTTTTAGGGCTTGAAAAACACCCCCGAACAGAATCCTTGCTACAGCCTTGGACTTAAGTGTTCACAGCATGTGGTTACACCTCACAAGCTTTTGATGACATCTATCTATTTATCTATTTGGCTATCTATCTATCTATTTGGAGATTTATAAAGCTCCTCTCAGCAGAGAAATTTAGAGGCGATATGATACGTTACTTTTGTGGCTATGTCTAACCACACATGAACCTAATGAATTGTCAGCAAATCGGTTGTAAAAAATTAGCTTACAGTTAAATTGCTATGCATTTATCTATACTGCCTACACTGACACACGAAAACTTCTCTGGAACATACAGTCAAATCACCTGAAAAGCCTACTGCTGTATCACCAATTGTCTTTGGTTTCTAAGTTACTGTCATTGTTAAGTTCTAATTCAACGCTGCTTGACATTTTGAAGTACTGGTAGACCGTTCCAAAATGAACGTTGAACTTCAGCAACTGGGTTGTCTCAGTATCCAAACCCATAATTCTCGTCATAACAATGTAGCGATGTATGTCTGGTGCTGACACTCTGCAATTTAATATTTCTCGAACCCGTCCCGGCCAGCATGGCCGGCCAGGCACGCTAATGTTGAGCTAATGAAGCTGTATATGAATACATCAACAAAAGATGCTTATATTGAAGACTTTACAGTTTACAGCTTTATTCACTAGGTGGCGCTTAGTCAATTTGTTCCATGAACGATCACGATACTTTCATTTATTTTCAAATTTACATTTTCATTCACATTAAAAAACACCTGTAATTTTTAAAGGATTAGTATTTTATAATCACACAAAGTCAAAGACTGACTTGGATGCAAACAGAACCCATCAAAATGCATACAATGTCATTGTAATAGGAACTTGAATCTTCTATAATGGCCACAAGAGTGAGATCATGGGAACCACCTTATTCACCAGTGCTTAGTCAAATCAAAATCGATATGCATAGGTCAAGATTGAAAAAGAATGAGGCGGATTGTATTATCAATTAGCAAGAAAATTTCACAAATACTGCACTTTGAGGTTCAAATGAACACAGCTTGTAGAAAAGTCATATTTCACCATGTTAAACTCTACCTGAATTTATTATTTGGGGCTACATATTTGGTCATATTATTGTTAAGTGCTGATTCCACGCCTCAATTTCAGGGTATCGTTGCTGCTTCAGAAGTTGGCTTGGAACCAGAGGCCTTCGAATGCATCCAACATACACTTCACAGAACTTGTGTATTACTACAGTCGTTCATATGACATTTACTTCTTTGATCCCACTTTCTGTCTGGTTTGCTTATAAATGGTTTATATGAAGATAATGGTCTGCCCTCTCTGATGTTCCATTACCGTGCTAATTAAAACCTCCCTTTCATTTGCCGGCCATGGCGTCACTGGCAATCACATACTTACCCACTGAGCTATGTATTAATTGATGGCATCCGGGTGCTATGCAGCCAAGCTGTGTTTTGTGTACTTCCGCGGCAACCTGTTCAGTGATGCACAGAGGCAATGCTGAGTGACTAGCTATTATGTCTGGCGACTTTGATGTACTGACTGCGTCGTCGACTGCTGGGCAAGCGTTGGTTGCTATCCTCCTCTGCAGCCCATTGGAGGAGAGTCGCAGAGACGTAACTGCTGCATGTAACGTAATGTGTGAGTTATGTAGCACCCTCTGACACACGTCAGTAGCTGGGTGGCGCTCGCAGTTTGTTTTCACAACAGAGCATTCTGGACAAACATTCTGACCAGTATTTACAGCCTACAGCCGTCGTCAGGAAACTGTTCTGTGGACGACCACTGGTGCAATGTGAAGTTGATGTGCCTTTTGCACTCAGTACATAATCTTTTGTAAAGTATTTCCACACTGGATTTGGCTCATCAGTTGTCAAATTGAAATCTTTTAGAAGAATTAATTTAATACTTTTAGGGTTCAATTTAATGAAAATATAAGAAAGTTAAAGATCAGTGTGTGCATCAGTATCAAAGAGGAGAGGAAGAAGAAGAATGCAAAGTAGAAGAGGAAAAATGCAAACAGAAGAATGTGAGGACAAAGAATGTGAAGAAAAGTGCAGAGAAGAAGAATGCCAAGAAGAAATAAGCGAAGAATGTGACCAAGAAGCAGAGGAAAAACAATGTGAAGAATAAAAATGCAAAGGACAAAACTGTGTAGAAGAAGGCAAACCAAAAAAATTGAAAAAAATAGAAGCAAAAACAACAAGCACAAGAAGCAGAAGAAGAAGAATGCAAAGAAGTAAAATGCAAAGAAGAAGAATAATGCAAAGAATGTGTGAAGAGGAAGGTGAAGAACGTGAATAAGAATGCAGTAATGTGAAGAGGAAGAAGAAGCAGCAGCAATGTTTTCAAAGAAGACTGAGAGGCAGCCATGGGTATGAAGTGTTAACAACCTCATTTTCTTTGGCTTGAATGCTTTGGAAGAACCTGACACAGATCTGAATCCACAACCTCACAGCTCACAGCCCAGTATGCAAACTGCAAAACTATCGTGCATGAGTAATCAAACCAAATATAAAAGGAGAACTCTCTTGTTTAAGCAGCAATGAAATGTGAATGAAAGCATACATTCTACACAGCTCCTTTATTGTAGGAGATGAAAACAGTTATGTAGCACAGTACCATATGTAGGCCTATTCACCATTCAGATTGCAAAACTATTGAGAACTGAATATAAGTATATTAATAATTTATTGTAGGCACTACTCAGATCCAAAGCAAATTGAATTATATGAATTGTTTAAGGCACTTCAAACTCACATACATAATAAAAGAATGTTTTATATGCAATCCACAGCAGTGTAGCAATTAAGAACTTTTAGCTTCCAGGTTCACTGGCACACTAACTGTCTGGCTTGCTTATACAATATGCATGTCTAACAGCATCTTTCTTTATATTAAACAGAATATAGATTAACTGTTTCATATGTAACAACAGCAAATACTCTTTCTTCAGTTTACCCTTCAGTAGAATAGAGTTAAATTCAAAGAAACTGGCAACAAGAATGTTCTTAATTTATCTCAAAACTAGCTTATTCACCAGCACTATATCAAATGAAGTCCACAATTGACAGGCTTCCTTGTCCGTTCTATTGCCAGGTCACAATCCAAGGAGGTCAAGCCAAGGATGTTTTTTTCTTCATCAGTCTTGTCATAGACATCTGCATTCTGCAGTCGTGGGAATGGCCAACTCAACCATACAAACACTTACCCACCAGATCGAGTGGGCAACATGAAAACTACTTGGTATGAATAACTCCATACTGTGCCACCAACTGCACAACCTTACCCAACTCAAGCTCAATTGCAAATTGTGAGCCTGACATATTTTAAGTTTCATCTATTTAAATCCCAGGACAGACCAGTACTTGTTAATTGTTGGCATAAAAGATGTCCTCCGTAGTCCCAATAATATTACGGTTTATGTAAATAGTTTAACAACTCTTCAGCCCTCCCAGCACAACGCTGGTGTGAGTGGTGTGTTGACACAATTTCTCACAAACGTTGACAGTTGGGTGCAGTTCACAAGAACATAATTTGTTCAAACAAGGTAACAGAGTCATAATTATATCAGTGGTTCAGTGCTGCCACTGTGATGATTGTACAGTCCATGATTATTTCCATAGGAGCATTTTCAGCTGTGAGTATAATCAGTATATGCAACATTAAACAGATCATTACAAGTGAAATGCAGCATAATGCTTACCATCTGTTGTATTGTTGTTGGAAGATGATACAAAAATATTTTACACTTTTACAATCGACTGACAAACAACTGGTTTGCCATCTGGTTTTATTTATTTAAAGTCGTTATTACGACTTGAAAGTTGTTATTACGACTTTGAAGTCGTTATTACGATTTTAAAGTCGTTATTACGACTTTAAAGTCGTTATTACGACTTTTCGGTGCTATAAATGGACACCAAAAAATTTATTTAGACTTATCTATAAATAGTTGGGCTGCCGTATCTGTTTCAAATCATTTAGGTCTAATCAATAAAGTATAGCCTACCTTAGTATACCTTCTAGAAATAATACGCATTCTGTAGTAAATGTTACTAGGCCCAATAATATAAATATTTAATAGTTATGATTATCTTGCAGTTAAAGGGTAGGCCTATTATGGCCACGCAATGCACATAAGACAAGAAGTGGAATGAGGGACGTTGGGGGATGGGTTAAAATATTGGCTATTTAAAACCCCCCGCTAGTAGTAAGCCTATCAATAGGAAATTATAGATAACTAGCCGTAACCCGTAAATAATTACGGGCAAATACTTACTTACTTACTTACTCAAAATGCGATCTATATCTA
>JAQFXW010000733.1:0-17221 GCA_034693945.1 Dendrobaena attemsi
ATACTACATACTTCACGCGCTATATATATATATATATATATATATATATATTATATATATATATAGCAGTGATGTGGTCTCGAGACCGCGGTCTTGGTCTCGAGACTGTCTCGAGACCGAAAAATGCGGTCTTGGTCTCAGTCTTGAAGGTGCCGGTCTCGGTCTTGGTCTTGAAGGTGTGGTCTTGGTCTCGGTCTTGGTCTTGCAGGTGCAGTCTTGGTCTTGAAGGTGTGGACTTGGTCTTAAATGGCTGGTCTCGGTTTAGTCGGTTGGCCTTGCATCTTTTGGTTTTTTCCGTGATCGAGAGTGGAGTATTTTGGTACATTGTTAATAATCGGTTTTTGTTGATTTACCGATTAGGTTTATTAGACAAACCACCAAGACCACAAGTTCGCTGACTTCAATCGACTTTCTTTGTGGGGACTGAACTTTCGCCTCTTCACTTCTGCAAACCTCAATACACGACGTTGTAAAGGCCCAGTAGACTATATTTCAATATTGTCTAGAACTATGTGTCCTTTAATTTCAGTTTAAACTGTTCGGTTCGTAAGAAATGATTATTATTAGGCCCTAATAGAAACGTGTATTGTGCTTCTCTAATGTATGGGAAAATAAAAAAAGAGGACACGTCACAAGGCCAACGAAAGGAATAATGTTTGCATTTCCACAAGTTGGCTTTGAAATATATTTGTTGCTCGTGAAATGAAGCAAACACCTGATTTGAATGATGGGATTTCTGTGTCATTTAAATTCAGATTTATAGCCAATCTTTTGTTTTTAGACAGTGATCTTGACACGTAATGGTCTTGGACCACTCGGTCTTGGCCATGGTCTCGGTATCGACCACTTGGTCTCAGTCTTGGTCTTGGGCCTCCCGGTCTTGGGCCACCTGGTCTTGGTCTTTCATTATTGGTCTCGTGCACAACGCTGATATATAGTGCATGAAGTATGTAGTCATTAAATTCTTAAGTTTAGTCACAGTTATTGGGAATGTTGTCTTATTAATTTTCTTATATACTGGGAGGCAGACAGAATCTCATTTCTTGGTTAATTGTAATCACTGCTATTGGTACACAGCTGATTGTGTTACTTATTGGTTGCAAAGTAGTAATCACTTGACCAAGTCTTAATGAGTTCTCTATTTCCAGACTTTCTCCGGTTAGCATTCGAAAGAAACTGGAAGACTTCTTTCTGTCACCAGTGACTTCACCTCACAGAACGAAACTCGAAGTGCCACCACATCACATTGTTAATCACAGCGCCATTCAATCCGATTGCGCAATGCTGTCGGTCAACATCTCAGTGCCATCTGGTGTGAAAAACGTCATTGCGCCATGGGAGAACAACATGGACAGCTGCTGCCTTGACTCCAGCTGTAACGTTAATGTCGTACAGACTGTCCAGGATTAGGGTTTTAGTATTAGCATAATTAGTTAGACTGTTTCCTGTTCAGAATAATAGCAAACAGCAATGTTGTGTTATTATTATTGAAGGTTTGCATACTTTAGATTACGTTGAAGGTCTTGACTCTTAATCGCCGTAAGCTTCGGGCTTCCTCTGGATTCTAGAAATGACGCGTTTGACTGTTGTACATCGAAACGCAGTGTTTCCTCAATAGTGCAATCTATCTAGCAAGAATTAAAACAATTAAAAGTTTAGATTTATAATTATGTACATTGTGAAATTAGCTAATGTCTGTATATTTGAACTTTTAAGATCAGTGTGCTACTGAGTAGAAAACTAGTCCTTCTTGCCATTAAAGGATTGAACACTGCATTTAATTTAGATTGTCATGCCCTTGTTAACATAATGATGATCCAATCAGTTCAATACAGATGCATAAATTTATCCTTTAGCCATCAGACCAGACTGATTAGCTTCCATGTGCTTTTGTGTATGCTCGTTGTTAGAGTAGAGCTGCAAGCAGGGCATCCAGCTGATCTAAATTTATAGGTAGTTTGAACCTCGCACAGCATCAAGTGAAACTGCGTTAATCTTTACTACATGGGTGTCCAACATACGGGCCACAATCCGGCTCGCCGAACGGTTCTAACCGACAGTATGGGTCTAAAGGAGTATAGGCGAATAAAAATTATGTATTAGTATGTGATTACGCTGTTTTAATTTATGCCAAAATATTTCTTCGGCCCTTGAAATCTAAGAAAAATGGTTATGTGGCCCTCTGCGTAAAAAGGTTGGACACTCTGGCTTTAATACAAACAACAGTGAAGGGAGTTTTTCCAGACATGTGGTGTATGCAGCACTGGCAAGATTGTATTTTACATTGCTACCTTCCTAAACCTGGGGTGGGTCCGTAGCTTAGTGGAGAGAGCGGTTGGTTGATAAGCTGAGCAGTATCAGATCTGGCGGCATTGGTTCAAATCCCACTCGGGGCAATAATTTATTTTAAGTTTCTGTTAGCTGCTGGTAGCGCTTTTCTGTTGTGTGGTTTGTGTCGTGTCAGTTGGAAAATAAGATCGCCCACCCCTACTTCTGGTTTGGCCGTACCAGGAGCATTCCAGCACTTAGACAACTAGTTAAGTCGAACCCGCTGTTAAGCCAACCAGCGTGTCGTGCTATGCGGGCCGTATTTCATATAACTTGTCTGCAATTGTACTGCGTTCTTGTCAATATGAAATTCAACAAACGAATATTATTATTATTTGCAACTTTGCTTGGATAGATCTGTCCTTTGTACATCCAACAAATCTGTAATTGTGGTTTTAGTGTGTTTAATGTTTATGAGCTCATTTCGACCTACTGGTGTAAATGTCCAGTATGCACTTTATTTTACATCCTATAAGCTGATCTAGTTTGTCCCAAGTCATGCACACATTAAAGTTAACATCCTGTTTACTCGTATTGGTCATTGTTGTCAAGTCATACCTGAGTTATTGTGATATCAGTATGTGTGTGACAAATGTGTGGCTATAAGACTAAAAGGCTTTATGTGCAACAATACAAGATTGTCATGACTGAAATTGTTACAACTGGTTCCAATTACAGGCAGCAATTATAATAATATTAATAATAATCTAATAATAATAATAGTCATAGAGATTTAAGTGCCATAGTTCGTAAGCAGTCGAAAGAGATCAATGTAACGATTCAGAAGAACTTGGGATACGGAGCTCAGTCCAGATGGGCCTGTGTGAAGAGTTCAGTCTTTAGTTTTTCTCATGAATGTTGCTGAAGCATGACTCTTCCTGGTGAGGCTCGTGGATTGGAGGACATGCATTGTCTTGTCCCTAGTTAGTTTGAAAGTTTTGAACACAAGGGTTCACGCTTTCATTAATTTAATGACATAAAACCCCTTCAAGGCAACTATACAAAGTACTCCCAACTTCCACATGGCTATAAAGAGCAGTGTTGAGGTGAGGAATGAATGTGTCGGAATGAATCCGGAGTGCAGCACCACAGGTAACTCATTCCAGACTAAGGGGCTCATGGCTAGAATGAATAGTTCTCCATGCTGGCACAAAGTACTAGGATAACTCCCTCCTAAGCAAGTGTATGAAATTGTAGGAATGTGTTGTTGTTCATAGATCAAATTGCATCTGTTTAATTCATTTAATGTGTGTTTAATGAGATATTGTACACTTGTTAAATGACTTTTTCTGTAGCAAGTCCCTTTACATCTAAAGATGATTCAGTGTGTTTTAATTAAATGCATTTTCATTTATTTTCAGGCCACAACACGAGGCAGAATTTTGAACGAAGTCAATTAAATTATATAAAGGAAATTGGCTCTGGGTGGTTTGGAAAGGTACAAACTTTAACTAAATTATAAACTTGCAGACATTTCGTCATGCATTCGTACAGGTTTAGACTTTAACAAACATCATTTCTAACAAACATCATCTCTTGTCGTAATAAGTAAGTAAGTGTATACTTTAATCATCCAATTGCTAACCGCACTTTGGTTTACACATGTTAATTAATTAGTTATTTGCTAAAGTTAAATATTTGACTGTGTTAATTCTATTTTGCTTGACTGAGTAGATATTGATTTTGACTAATTATGTACAGTTGGTCACTGGTTAATAGTTATACTATGTCAATGATTTGGCAAGTAAATGAGTAACATGTACTTTGGCTGTATAATGTATATCAGTCCTTTCTTTAACCAAATGGTGTCACATAAACATGAAAAATAGAGATTACTAAATTAGAGATTGTTTTCTTTGCTAGATCTTGCAAGGAGATGGACAGGGCCTGCTGCCTGGCCACAAGAAGACTGCTGCCATCATTCAGATACTAAGAGAGGATGCTGATAGATTTGACCAGTACGGATTCCTACAGGAAAGCGCTCCGTACAGGTAGCGTCACTGACGTAGCTTAAATTTAGTACAGGCTTTCTATTTCCTACAGGTGTCGTGACATCTGCAAATCACAAGTAGATGGGAATCTTGAGGTGGTAATTTTTTTTAGGCTAGGGAGAAAGTAAGAGTAGCCAACCTGAGGAGCTAAAGAGTCCGAGCATGAGTTGACCAGCTGCTAGGATTAAGTTTCAGCCAAATACAACACTAGAAGTGCTATGAACAACTTACTTTTTTCCATAAATCGTTGGGCAAAGACCGGATACACCCTAACTTGCTCAAATGATTTGGGGTAACTGTTTTTCGAAGACACGATTAGTCCAAGCCGATTAAAAAGGGATAAGAGTCAACAGCTGCTATGTTATGCTCAACATAGTATTCATAATTAGTCTTAGTTTACACGCACCTAAATGTAGGCATACGGAAAGAGTGATATTATCTTGAAGAGCTGCATAGTACAAACAGGAAGGATTGTTTGAGCATTGCTCATGCTTTGATTACTCTTCAAATATATTTTTGTTTGTTTTCTCGCTGTGAATGAGCAATGATCACCTTCTGTAAACATTCGTATACCATTGTATGTCTGCGTTGTGTAAAATTAGAGACACAGAACATCCAAACGTTCTCAAGTTGCTGGGCCACTGCGTTGACGCTGCTCCATACTTGACAGTACTTGAGTTATGCATGAACGTAAGTACTTCTGTTTTATTATTGTTTTTAGATTTCGTGTGCTGTTATTTTGATGCATGAAACTATGCTGAAAATTTGTATTATAGCACCATCTTTTTTAGTCAAAATTACAGTTGCCTTACGATAAGGTCATGTTGTATAACGAGCTTAATTCATGACTTTTATGTGTAAAATCTAGTTTTGATTGGTGCTAGCACCTATTTTTCAGAAAAATTTCAGAATATAAATTCAACTTTTTCAAATGATGTTTGGTTTTGAGTACTCTTAAGTTTTACTAAGCAGTACTGGCAGGTGTGTTTTAAGCTGTTGCAGACTATGTAATTGGATGGACTACCATCCACGATCCAATACGCCTGTCTTGTTGTCCAGTGCACTATATGTGACCAATAGCATTTATATAAGTAACTCACAGAGGCGCTCTGGCATGGCTACCTATCAGCCATTTGGGCCTATGCTGTTAGTTAGTGCAAGAAGGGGGGCTAACTTGTCCTTTACTTGAACTGCTAGAATCATAATTTTATGTGCTTTGTTATTTAATCATCGGAGTCTTTAATCATTTTGGCACTTTACCTTGGAGGTATGGTATCTACAGAAACATAGTTACTTGACGTTACTCAAGGTTTAGGCATTACATGATCGTGGCAGTTTTGCTTCAAATTTGATGTCCCTACAAAAGATTGCTTCAAATGAGATTTATTATTATTGCAAACCCGCTTGATATTGTAGATAAAGTGTTGTCGCATAATTTGTTGGCAGGGTGACTTGAAGATGTACCTCAGAAACCAGAGATCAAACATTGAAATCCTTGATAAGCAGGGTCTTTTGCTCAACTTTGCCTGTGATATTGCAGCCGGCCTCCAAGCATTGCATCAAAACAACTATGTTCATCGGTAATGATCGATCTTAATTTAGGTCAATGGTTGTTCCCTTGCGAGGTCTGCTAGTTTAATAGTTGCGTCTGTTTGCATGTCTGGCTACTGCAGAGGATGGAGTGTTTCTTAATGCACAGTTTATCACTTTTGAAGTACGTTTACATAGTTTAAGCTTGTTGAAGCTTGTGTGCTTCTGAGTATGTTTAGTCTAAATTGCCTCTCCGTCTTTTTTCTGTGTCCAGTGTCCACGCACTGATTCTTTGCATTGTCTGGTTTGTAATTCTGTTTTGATTGCAGTTCAATCCATTCGTTCTGTTTATTCCTCAATTCTTTCCTGGGATTTAATGTAGAACCCTTCACATAGGCATAAGCAGTCTCCATGATATGCTATTAGTGCATGCTTCGTGAGATCTCAATTGGCTGAGCTATTACATCGGGCTATGGTTAGGTTAGATTATTTGAACTACTGATGTACCTTTAACTGGCTCCGTTTAATGTGATTTCGTAGTGCGTTTAATTGTTTATGTTAACTGATGCCTTTTACAGCAGTTTTACTAAATTAGATCTTGTGCTTCAGTTTTTTGATCCTCACAAACCTAATTACCGTTCAAGCAAATTATAATGTCATTGGAGGAATGTTGTACATGAGGGAATATTTATGTATGATGGCATATTGTAAATGAGGGAATATTTACTAAATGACATGTTGTAAATGGGGGAATAATTACTAATTACCGAAAGACTTGGGGTGTGTGTTATGAATGATAGGGGTGTGTGTTATGAATGATAGGATAAGTTCAGGCTATAGTTGAGGAACTGAATTCTCTGTCACTATTCAGCTAGCCTATAGGTGTATTAATTGAGTACTGCATCTGCAGATGGTGGCTACATACTTGTTTAAATTGTATGTGTTGCTACTGCAGTAACTGCATACTTATTCCAATTGCATATGGAACCTGTTCTGTGGTTTCAGTTGACTTGTTTTCATGTTGATGCAGAGATTTAGCAATAAGAAACTGCCTTGTGACGACGGATTTGTCAGTGAAAATCGGAGATTATGGTTTATCAGAAGAAATCTATAAGGTAATCATTGGTTAAACCAAAGAACACTTTCATTGCAGTCTAAAAAAACTACCGGCTGCACAGTGCACAGTTATGTAGAAAACATTATGTATTCAGGTCAAGACCTCGTCTGGGTCTCCTGGGCATCCATGTGAAGTTTCTTTCAATTTATATGTACATGTTTCTCATGGCTTTTAAATTAATGATTTTGATTCAATGCTGTGTTGCTAGTCCACGAACGTTCCCTCTGTTACTCTGGAGATGGATGTCATTGGAGACATATGTCAGCCGATCTGGCGCTTTCACGCTTATGTTGGAGACATCCGTTACAGAGATACATTTAATTTTAGTCAGAGGTCGAATTTCACTTTTCTGCATTTTTGTATAGTACAAGGTACATGTATAATCTACTTTTCACCAAGTATTACCTGCATTCAGTCTAGAACTATGTTTTTAGTAATTTTACATGCCAATATAAGTTCTTCTTAAAGTGTCAAAATCAGACTCTAGTGCATTTGCAAATGTGATAACTGTGTTATGGTTTTTTCATGATTCAACGGCAGTTGACTGTGTTTGGCTGTGACTTTGCAGGACGACTATTATGCAGATTCGTCTGGTGCCTTAGTTCCAATCCGATGGTTGGCTCCTGAAGTGATTTCCATGACCAACGGAACCTCAGTCACTCTTCGACACATCACAAAAGAATGCAACTTGTGGTTAGATTCTCTTTTACTATGGTGGTAAATGGTGATAAAGAACCAGGAGAATTAGGGTGACCCTTGTTAGCGGGGCCTAGGCCATTTTAGGTTTCTCCCGTTGCCTCCATTGTCAAAGTCTATTTGCTAAAAAATTGTTACTGTGAAATTTTACACTGGAGTCAATAAAAAGTGTGGTTATGGTTAAACGTTTTGACATATGATTGGATGTGTGACAAAAAGCCTTGTAGAGTCAGATAATTAATGCGTGAGAATTCTTTCAACTGTCTTTATTGAAGCTGTTCAGCATCAGATAATTGACGACAATAGTAATTATTCGACAACAATATGAGACCCAGAAAAGACTCTACTTTATTATTGCATGAGAATTTATTAATGCATTAGGGGCCTAATAGTTCTATAAATAGTTTGAAGTGCTATTGAAAAATTCTCAACAGAAATTCAGTCTGGCAACTAATATCTGCACATGAACATCATATTGCATGTATATCTGAAATTTATGTAAATTTAGGTGAGATTTTAATTGTTTGAACTGTTTATTAAAAGTCAACAATGACCGCAGTATAGTATACAGTTCGTTGGTCTGATTTCTTCATGCAGGTCGTTTGGCGTTGCTCTCTGGGAAATTGTGACCTTTGGAGCCATACCTTATGGCGACCTAAGCAATGACCAAGTGCTGAAGCTCGTTGTTTACGAACAGAGCGTTCGGCTTATGAGACCGGAGGTTCCCGTCTCGAATCTTGATCGCCTGTGAGTCGCAGAATAACAGAATCTGAACATAATGTATAAACTCATTCATTCTAAGCGTTTATATAGCACCCCTTCAAGAACCTACTCAGAGGCGCTCCCAGTCCAGCCAAGACCAAAGTGTAAAGACTTTAGTGATTTTAGAAATGCAGTGAAGTTAGCAGGAAGCAATGAACGGTGCTCGTGTTGGAGGTCATTCGAAGCAGATTGGCGTACAATCGATATATCAAGATGTGTTCACGGTACAGATGGCTGTGTCTGTACCTCAATGGGATGATACTTCAGGCTCAACGGAGATGTGCCAATGGGAGTGTCATGTTTGGATTAATTTTATATGCTACTCTGTGTAGACAGTGGATTCCTTATGCTTAGCACTGTTAGCAGAACCTCGAGAATACAGATATGCATCTCTTTGTAGATTGTGGACGGTGGATACTTGAAGCTTGGAAGAATATTCAGATACTTAGTTTCTTATTGCAGCATCCATGGCTCAGCATAATGGAATGTGAAATGGCAGGTCTAACAATTCTGTCGCTTCGGCTTTTGTAACTCTGACTCGACATCAGTGCTGTATCAAGAAGTGACTCTGAAAAGTTCATGCTAAGAGAGGCACAATATGAATGCTCGAATACAGTACAAAGGCTTGAGACTATTTCTTATTTAATGGTGTAGAGTGTAGACGAGTGGATGGTGTGTCTTGTAGATGCCAGCTGATGGAGCTGTGTTGGATGGATCCGTCGCAGCGTCCTTCCCTCAGGGAAATGCGCATCATGCTTCTCCACCTCCAGTCGAGCAAGGACGAGTTGGACACGAACGCCTTCGACCAGAAGTGGAACCAGCTGCTTCCGCGTCACCACCACCAACACCGCTCGGAGATCCACAACGACATAGCCACCATCGATGCACAGGACATCACTGTCTTACCGCAGGACGAAGACTACATGTACCGTCCGGTTGGACTGATGGGCGGAAGGATCCTTAACAACTTCCACCAGCTCCACGACCAAGCGGCCAGTCGACCGTCGAGAATGGATTCCCGTTTTTCCGAGTTGGACCCGGCTCTTTTGGTCCATTCCGGAGAATTTGAGCCCGGTGCTTTCTCGTGGCCAAAGTTCGACGCCGCCGGTCATCTGGGACCGCAGCTTGAGCCGAAGCCGTCGTTCCCCGCGAACGAGCTTTCCCTGCAGGCGGAACTCGGCCGGGAGAATTTCTCCTCGTTCCAGCTGATGAACGGAGGAGAGGACGACGAATATTCGGACGACAAGGATGCCTTCGTTTTCGTTTCGCTGCCGGCCGATAAGAATTCCGCGACGAAGAGTTCCGAAGCGGATCACGGTTCGAGGGGCGCCGCTGCACTCGGCGGAATGCATTCTCCTCAGCTGGTACACATCGCGGAAGTCCACCGGATGCCGGTTGATCCGAAGGACAAGTTCTCCAAGGAGCCGCTTCTCGAGTCCGGAGCTGCGAGCAATCTGCCGAACTCGGGCGATGCGTCATCGTCTGAGGACGGTGCGGAGGAACTGAATCGCGACGAGCAATTGGTGGAAATCGCGGCCACGAGTCCAACGGTCGAGAGAAAGAGCTTCGTAGATCCCGTGGCAGAGCAGACACCTCAGAACAACGCGAGAAAGTCGTTGAATGATCTCAGCAGCTCCGTCGTTGTTCCGGATTCGTCAACGTCGCGTGTGTCGAAAACTGACGGAATTCAGGTTAGCTTGGCCGGTGACTTTTCTTTTATTGAAAAGTCCAAGACGAACGTAGAGCTGAATGGAGCAAAAGAGAATAACAATGTGATGATGGATCAGGGTCCGTTGATTTCGGTTTCCACTGCACAGTCTTTGGACCAGGATCAGTCGACACTTAATCTATCGCCGTAGCTTTTGATTAATGCGTTGTCCTGTTTATGGCAAGAGGAAAAATATGTTGTCTGAAGTTAAGAAGTCAACCTCATTTTGTCACTGACATGTGTAAAAGGAATGAGTTGAGATAAATGCCTATTGCCTACATTATCTTGAAGCTTAGCAAAACGTGAACTCCCTGTTTCTCATATTCCACAGTATGAGAAAATTGCTGAAGCCCACTGCAGCATGTTACAGAGACATTCTGTCCAAACAGTTAAATTATACTTCTTGCCGGGAATCGATTTTATATGTTACGCACAAATTGAGAAAGTATTTCTTTGCATCGAGTGCCAGCACATAAGAAGTTCCTATGCGTCTGACGGCTGGATAACTGTAATCGGAAAATTCCATGGTGCTACTCTACAGCCATGCGGTGGACAAAAGCCAATACTTTCAGAGACGGAGGATATTCTTGTTGGTGAGATATTCACAAGGTTTTCTGCTTATGCGCTTCACGTTTTTTTACTGAAAGAATATTGTACGTCCATTTTGATGAAGGATGTTACTGGATTATAATGTGAATGTGTGATATATTATTGTATAGAATGAAGGCCCGACTCGATGTCGGGCCAGATTATTTGTCAACCACTGTTCTGTCGTTGCATATATCGCACGTGTTTGGGGAATATATTTTACTTAGATATTTAACAAGAACGTATTTTGAATGTTTACAACTAAAGTATGTGATAATTGCATATTCCAAAACTTGTTGTATTTGCTTTGATGCTGGCACCAAATTCTAATATTTGTGGAAGAACTTTGTTTCCTGTTCATATCTTAAGAGTTTCTTTAAGCTTGCTTTCTTCTTCATGCACGGTGCATAGGTTGGTGAAATTTAAGAACCAAACGTTGAGTAGGATCTTTACTTCTTTTGGTAGTATTGTGAACTGTTTGAAATGTATTGGAAAATAGTAGTTGATCACGCTCGATATCTAATGCACATCAACAAATTGTAATTTGTGCAATTTTTCATTATGTTTCTGAGTTTTTCTATTTGTAATTTTGACCAGTTTTGATAGTGTTGTTGTTCTGGATCACACCCGTCAAATGAACTTCTGTCAATGCAGAGAACTGGTTGCAAAAGTTGCTTTGTTAATTCTTGCAAATTTTGCTGATGTCATGCAACAGAATTCGTGGCATAGGGTTCTATATTAGTTCTGCTTCTATATCAAACAGTTCTGACCTATGACGCTAATAGTGAGATCAATAGTGAATTTTTAATCGAATAGGATTGTGTGTATTTTGTTCTTAAAGAGACGTTTTTGTCTATTTAAAAATTTCATGTAAAATTATTTCTTCCCTTTTTGTGGATATTTTTGTGGCTAACATCAGTTTTAGCCCCTTGGACCCGAGACCTTGAAAACAGTATGGAAAACATACCGCAATAGCAGGACATAGGGTTCAAAGGATTAAGAGGTCATGACGACCTTCAGCACTTTTCCTATCTTACTATTATATGGAATTTGAATTTATAGCATATATTATTATTGAGCAAGGGGCTCTTATTGCTTGAAAGATTGACTTGTGTTGATAGAATGCACTTTGTCTTAGACATAGTCTGTGATTTGGTAATCGGGGTTTTAAGCAATTCGTAGGAACGTGCCGTTTGATTTAGTTGATGAGCGTTTTCCCTCTTCAGTGTTGAATCAGAATTTGTATTAAATTAGTTATTCGTCTTTAATCCAGAATTAGTTAGGCTGCATGTCTTCTTCCTGCCGATTCCAAAAATGATGACTGGTTTTTGATGGCAGGTTTATATTGAGCCAGTTTTCTAATGAACCACCTTCAAGACACCATTGCAATGTTGTGGCTGTAGTGTTTGTATCGGTCATTAAAATGTGCTATTGAGTCTGGTGGAGTGGTGGAGCATATGCCAAAGTTCATAAATTAAGTTTAATTAATATGGAAAGATATTCTTAACTTGTGCATGATTTTCTATTTTATCATTGTTGATGCGCTGTAGGCTACTGCGGATTCCTTTCACTGGTCTTGCTACTGCAATGTATGCTGTCCGGTGATGAGGAAATTTGTATTGAGATATATGTGCTGGAGACTGAACACTTGATCAAAATGGTGCCTTTATGTTAGAGTCTGGAAGGAATCATATAGTGGCTGGACCAAGAGTTTGTAATGTAGTGCTTGACATTCACATCATCGTTGCAGTGTCTTTTGCACTTTATAAATTTTGATTGATTGGTCTTATGCAGTAAGTTGATTTCAGCGAGCCACATTGTCAAGTGCTGGTATTTATCTAACACTTGTGGGAAACTAATACAGCATGAAAAGAAGCTGAAAACTTACTCATTTGAAATTGAATGAAGGAGAAATGCTGGTTACACGATCAAAGTGATATTAATTGTGTTTTAATTGCTCTTTCAAGCAGATATTTTACTAAGTAGAAGTACATTGAAATAAAGTGACGATGTGTGTGTGTAGAAGACGTTTCAATAGTACCGGTACTATTGCTGTGCACCAATATGGCCTTCATCAAGAATTCATTGGAGCTAATGTTTTATTTCTACACTTTGTCGCTTCCTTTCACCTTGTGTGGTTTTTCACCGTCGTCGTGTAAATGTACGGGTAAAACTTCAATGAAGACTGTTGCGTCTTACTTCTGTTAAATGTTACCATCGGAGGAATTTATCACTCCAGATCGCTTATTGCTTTAGTGCATTTGCTTTTTGTGGTTCGAGTGTATGAACACTGAAATGAATAATGTTCTTCTTAAGCCAATCGTCTGTGTATAGTTTTGCATATTTTGGATCTGCTATTTCACATTCTACAATTCTGCATACTAGATTTTAAGAGCAGGGCTTCAGATATATTTTACTGCAGAGTCAACGTTTGAATCACGACACAAAGTTCGGATGAATTTGCATTGGAAGACAATCATATGTGCTTAGTATAATAGTTTTCCTATTGAAAGGTCATTCTGACTAATGTCTTGTGGCATTTTGTGATTTTCAAACATTTTTCTTTCACAGCTACCTCTAGTATGCAAAATCAAACCTACACTGTTTTGAGTAAGAACTTTTTAAGATTGTGATTGTTAGCTCAGAACTTAAGGATTGTCAAAACTAGGAAATGTAATCCCGAGATCCCAGGATCTGAATCCCGTAATCCTGGGATTGACAAGCTTGGAATCCCGGGATTGTAATCCCGAGATTTTGACATTATAATCCAGGGATTCCCATTGTAATCCCGTTTTCCATGATTACAAATTCGGAGTAATGGTATAAAATTACTTCAACCATAGGTTTTCCTTGATAACTAGATGCAAACAGAACTGCGCCATTGTTCGCACACAAGCACTGATGGACGGATCTGGGCTTTTATAGTTTAGAATATAACCTATTCACAGTACCATCAAGAATCAATCCTTTATGAATAGATTTTAATTACAAAAGGACTCAATCCCGGGATAAATTTCTAATCCCAGGATTGGCAGAATGCTCCGGGATTACATTCCCTAGTCACAACTACACTCTTTCATGGGCCTTATTGTTGTTCTCGTATAACTAAGCTGACAGTAAGTTTTGGAATATTCTAGTTTGGCCGTAGTTTGTGAATGATGTTAGTTATGAATTTAATTGTTAGAGGAGTTTCTGATGGTCAAGTATTCACAGCATAATTTCTAACTTGAGACCAATGACTGCCTTGTCTATCATTTAAAGTAAAGACAAATTGACTGAAACCTCAGCCAAAGTCATACAACTCTGCAAGATGATTGCTATTGTTGTCGTGTTTTGCTGAGAAATCACCATAGGACTATATTTTTTAGTGTAACTGGACTCTGCTGATAGATTTGTAATATAAACAGAATATTATCTGATGACCGTAAAGTACGTCTCGACCGTGCTTTGTGCCAGACAAAGAAACGATGTTGCCAGCTGTTTGGAACAGCATATGAGTCAGTAAAGCCGATAATGCTCAAATTACAGGAATTTTCACCAATTGTTGGACCTCTTGCAATCAGCAGGCAAAGCCTAAGTCTATATTACAATGTCATTGGTTATCAGAGGCTTCTATCCTCATACCAAGCTGGTGGAAAATAGGGTAATCAATATTTTAGAAATTGTATCACATTTTGCCTGAAATAAGGGGAAGTCACAAATAGAGGAAAAAGGATCAAATTTTGCCTGAAATAGGTGGGGAAAGAAGTTTTAGAGTCTGGTTGCTTAGGGGGATAGAAGCCCCTAGTGGTCATTGTTTTTAGTTAAGACTAGAAATGCTGCTGGACGTGTTTATTGATTGTAGTTCCTGGTCCATGTATGCCAGTTATGGTTGTGTTGTGGGGACCGTCAGCTAGTCTTTAATATGCAGTTGTACCATGGACAGGTGGTGGCTACATACAGATAAAAAGAAGTTCAATGGATAAATAATTATGTTCTACCATTTGTGACTAAAGTCAAAAGTTGATTGTGTCAAAAAAGAAGCTCTGCTAAAACTTAAATTCGCCCGAAACCAAATTTAATCTGGTCAGACTCTAACTGCACATGGACGTGTTGAAGGCAGGCAATTTTTTAACCACCACACTGACTGTTTTCCTACTTGTCTTTTCTAGCATATTGTTATTTCAGGATAATTAGGTCTATGTAAAACATTCAATTTAATTATACGATTAGCTGGTTGTGCATTTTGATTCGTTGATTGTTTTACATTGTCTGACGGTAAATATTTTTTTATGCACCAGTGGCTTACTAATTGAATGATTACTAATTTTTATTATTGTGTTATACGATTCATTTGATTGGTTACATTCTCGTTTGGTTTTTCGCTGAAGGTAATTCCTGCTTACGTTTACAGATTACTGGCAATGGCCATCTACGCCCCTGCAATAAGGACCCTGTGCCAACTCGGGAATAATGAATGCACTGACGGTATGCTTGCTGTCCTATGCTGAGGATAAGTAAAATGAAGTTGCTAACATTTCATGGGTACATGAAGCCTACATGTAGCTTAAGGCAGACTGTCAGTTACTGATGTTTTGCTGGTTGGTTGATTGTGGTTCTGTTTCTACCAATTCAGTCATTGATTATAATGACATCTTTTGAATTAGTATCGCTGGTCACATTCATTACTTGTTGACCAGCCGTTTAAATAGCTAATCGACGTGTTGTTTGTTTTCATTGATTTTACTTAAATTGTTCATTTACTTGAATGCTAACAATTCCATCAAAATTGGTTGATATTGTTTTGTTATACTTTGTGATTTCGTAGTTAATTTGATCATTTTATCAAGCTTTATCTTGAATGTTTGGCTAAAAATCATAATTCATGTCTGTTGAAATGTTTCTAACAATGCATTGTTACTAGTAGCTTGAATGATTCTGGCAATATATAATTGGCTGATGGGTGATCCGCTGCATGTTAGGACTCGCTTTGGACCAACGAAAATGTCTTGTCGTGCCAATATAGATATATATATGAATATTTTTTATCCACCGATTTAGCCTTAAATGTCTTTTGGTCGAACTATTGTAATTGATTGCAGCATTTTGTATTATAGCAACATCACTAATCTGCACTTTCTAGACGAGTCTGAAAACGTAGCATAATCGTATGTAAAGTAAAATTGTAAAATTCTATGATATTCCAAAAATGTGTTTACCTGCTGTTTCGTGTTTTTTCGTCGATTCTATACATTCTTTCATTCATTTCGAACATTTATATAGCGCCCCTTCAAGAAGATTACTCAGAGTCGCTCCAAACTCCAGCGCAGCTAAACAGAACAGTCTTAAGATGAGTAAAGAACAATGGCGAAATGGACCTTGGCAAGAGGCGGAGCTCAAGAGGGAGTCCATTCCAGGTCGAAAGGCCTACAACGGAGAAAGCTCAGTTCTGTTTTGTGGCAGTTCGGGCAAAAGGAACTTGAAGGAGACCCTGTTCAGATGAGCACAGTGACCTAGTGCCCATGGTGCTGAAGACGATTCTAATACATTGACTAGTAATTGAGAACCACGATTTTTGGGATTTGCTGACCTATTATGGACACTTGTGTTTGAATTAGAGGCTACCATACATGCCTATTGTACATCCGTATCCATTTGACAATCTGTCCAAATGGAGCCTATACAAGACCCTCATGAGATGGGTCCCTCTAGTTTCTGCATCTGCTCGTGGAGCGGGCAGCATGGGATCGAGCCCCGTGTAGCGACCTTGGGCAAGTTGCTTGCACACACGTGCCTCTGTCACCAAGCAGTATAATTTGGTACCGCGATCTGCCACCGTGCACACTTCAGCTCATGTTTGTATGTAGATTTGTTTAATGCAAGAAAACACGCTGACAATAACGCAGAATTTGTTTACAAGATAGTAACTAAATTAAAAGAAGTAGTTTAATCGTTTAAATTATAATTGTCTTTATTTATAGTTTACTTTTTGTCATTGTAATTATAGATTTATATATTATTGTTTTCTCACTTGCAATTCTGAATGAAATTTAATGCTCAATATTTTAATTTCCAATGCCTTAACTTTGGTCACCTGAAGGCTGCTGCTCTCTAGGCCTATAATGTGCCACCCCAAGCGACAGCATTCTTTTGTTCGATGGTTATCAGAAGATGTAATGGTCACCAGAGTGTCAACTTAACATTTGCATAGCGTAAGATAAAATGCAAACTTCAGTCAAAGATGGTAGAGTCGTTTACCTCCTTAAAAATACCGAATCGGTTTCAAGGCATTTAATAATTTATAAGGACCTTGAGCAAATCCTTCACTCATAATTGCTCTATTAGAGGTTCAGTTTTATAGACAAGACCTGTACACACACGGGTATGAAGAATATAAGACCTTAAATAGATAGAGTCCAGTAGCTAGACTCAGCATTCATTCACCGAATGGCGTAGTCTCGTAGTAACCCCTACTCAGCATCAGTGCTGTCAGTGGCGGATCCAGAGGGGGGGGGGGCCGGG
>JAQFXW010000734.1:0-17217 GCA_034693945.1 Dendrobaena attemsi
GCCAATGGAGAACATCACGCATAAAGGCTGAGACCGGAGAAAACTTGGGTAGGTGTGCGATGAGCCGAGCTGCAGAATGGAGGACGCGGTCTAAACGTCCAACTATCCCAAGAGGAAGACCAATCAGCAAGGAGCAGCAATGGTCAACAAATGTGCATAATCAGGGCATAAATGTTATTTTATAGTATTTATGACTATGTTTTATTAAGCAAATATACTTTTAGTTCTAGGATGACATGGAAAAATACTTGTTTGTGTATGAGACTTGTTTAATTCTTTTATTTTGCAACCTGTAAATACACTCTGTCCCAAAACAAGTGTTTTTTTATTTTTGTGATATATTTGTTAATTTTATATAAAACTCTATGCCATTTTAGAGCGTGAAAGAGGGATAAATTATCAATGTTTCCTGAAATTTTTATCAAATTCTTATCAACAGAGTGTGAAATTACGCACATTCAAATCTGGAAATAGAAAATTTGAAGTTTCCAACATGTAAAAGATAGGATTTTGAAACCACATAATTATTTTACTTTCTAAGCGATTTACATAAGCTTTTAAGAAATATGACGTCATATTTCCGTCATCCGTGTCAGGGGACAACGATAAAAAGGGTTTTCAGTAAAGTTGATTTGGGTTTGATAAAAGTTCTAAGACAAGAAAAACATTATCGTGACGTTTTATTCGGTGAGCACTTGCTGCCTGCAATTTAAGAATTGATGGGCAGTGAATTTTACCTATTCCAGCAGGACAGCGCTCCTGCTCATTGAGCCAGAGAAACTGTTGATCTGCTTTCAAGAGAAACTCCAGAGTTTATTTCACCAATTCTTTGACCCCCGAATAGCCCTGATCTCAACCCACTGGACTACAAGATCTGGAGTGTACTTCAAGAACATCTTTATCAAACTCGCATAATAGTGACATTGACCACCTCAAACAGCAAATGCTGTAAGAATGGATTCGTTTTGATCAAGGGATTGATGACAATGCTATCAATGATGGCGAAAGTGCCTTAGAGCCATGCATTCGTGCTAATGGCTGGCATTTTGAAAATCAGCTCATAAGAACAACAATTGGCTCAAATTATTAGTTTCCTATCTTTTACATGTTTGAAACTTCAGATTTTCTTTTCCAAGATTTGTATATGCATAACTTCGAACTCTGTTGGTAGAATTTGATAAAACTTTCAAGAAACATTGGTAATTCATCCCTCTTTCCCATCCTAATATTGTGTAGAGTTTAATTTAAAATGAACAATTATATCGCGAAAATAAAAAGGGGCTGACTTCAATTGGGACACAGTATATATGTTGTCAACTGCTGCTCACGGCAATATAGCAGATGCACTCTCATGCTTGTTCTGGCTTCTATGCTAAGTCTGAATAGTTGATTGAATGACTGATGAAGGCCTTTTATTTATTCATTCATATATTTCAATACTTCCTCTTCAAGTCTACTACTCTTCAGAGGCAGTCCCGACTACAGTCTAGAGGTGTGTCGGAGTCAACACCCCGAAGCGCATCGAACAACTGTGAGTGAAGGACTTGCTGAAGGTCTCTACACAGCGGCTCGAGTCTGAATCTGCCAGCAACGCCCGGCCGCGAAACTTCAACTATCCCACTACATCACCATGCCCACACCCATTTGAGAAGACCTCGTGAATAAATCTGTGAATAAATCGTATGGATGAAATATGCAATGAAAATGGGTGAATGATTATTGTTCTATTGATTGCACATGGGTTGAGTTGTTAACTTGTTATGCTGTTGGCAATTATCCTGCCCCTCCCAGAGCCATCTATATGGAGTCCTTCATCTCCGCTGAAATACCTGAACTTAGTGATAAAAGAAGTGGCTAAATATAGATCTGGAAAATAATTGATTTGCTGATTATGTTGAGGAGTGTTCTGATGACTATACAGATCATCAGTTAAGCTGTATCCTTCTGACTTCTCTCTTTCTGTCTCCCTATCTGCTTATTTCTTTCTTGTAAATTGTTGTCTCTGTCTCTCTGTGCATCTCTTTCATTCTCTGTCTCTCTTTCTCTGTCGATCTCTGAAGTTTCTTCTGAACCCTGCATGTCCTTCTTTGAATCCAAGAATCTAAACCCAGCTCGAGAGTTGTTCTCTTTGGGACTGACCCTAGTCTCGCTTTCCCTGAAATTATTGTCTGCCCAAACATGAATGCATAGTTTGGAAGTTCATTATAGCTAGTGACATGTTATGCCAATGAGAATTGAGACCGATCGGCTGAAGATTTTCTTTTCTTATGTGTGCAGTGTGCACTTAATAGGTTTGAGATAACAAATATATAGGAACTTTAAAAGTATGGTAATATAACAGTCTGGTAGCTACCGTCCTGATATTTGGGTAGCTAAGAGATAGAGGTGTGCTGTAAAATGAACCTCAAAAGTTGTCCATTATCTCAATAGAGGAACAATTGGCTTCTCTATGGGAAGATGACAGCAGCTAGACAAGCTGACAAAGGGTCATAAACATTTATTCCTTTGTTGTGCCTCAAATTATCCGTTATATTTTATATAGAGAGCACACTATTGCAAAAAGTGTCAACAATTTAAAATCTTTTTGACAGATAAGACATAAAATAGCATTTTGTTCTGGCCAATTTTAAATTAACTCAGTATTCTTCTCACTCTACCTTTGAATCTGCTAAGTGCTGACTTTGCACTTGAAACGCTAACCATGTGTAACATGGCTTGTCAGATGTTTGCTGTTGGCTAACATGTTGCCTGCAGCTGCTTCATGCATGAATTAGAATTGGTATTACTCTGAGCAAGAGTTGTTACAAAATAAACCATCTAGCCTGTCTCCCAGTCTGATTGTATTTGGAATGTTGAACCTAGTTAGTGTCACCTATGCAATCACCTAAATATCAGTTTCTGTTGCCCCTCTTAAGCTATTTTAGATTTCTTATTCACAAAGTAGGCCTACTGAATGGGACACGTAGTGCGAACGGATAAAGAAAAGAGAGCAAATCAAGTGATGAAATGGACTCCAGCGGGAAGTGGAAGACCAAGGGAGAACTGGATGGAGACGATCCGAACAGATTTACAATGCCTGGAGATGCTACCAAGAAGGCGATGGACGGGGTGGAATGGAGGTGCTGCTTTGCCCGATGTGCAGTTCTGCACGGGAAGGACTAAAGCTAAGGCCTACATATTAGAGTCCATTATTTTCTCCTGCATGAGTTCCAATACCATCTACTTTGTATATTCATTACAAGTCTTATTTTAATTGCAATTGAGTTGGTAAGCTTGTTTTTGCTTTATGTTTCTGCTTTGTGCGCTGTTGTATCTAGCCTTTATATTATTTTTATGCTAAATTTGGAGCCAAATAGCTTTAAGCCAATGTGATACAGAGATCTTTGCAGACTGATTGGTTTTATGCCTCATTACATTGTCTGAACAGTTTTCAGTCATGATGTAGCTAAATTTAGTTTGATCTTTTAGCTATCAATAACCTATGCAAATTTAAATAAATCAGATTGAGGATGAGATCACTGTCGTGTTGTTGACTATAAATCACCCTATATATAGGGTGATTTATTAACTCTTTGAACCCGGGGCTTCTGTAACGCTATGGATAATGGACCGGAAAACCAACCTGTCGGGTTCTAAGGGTTAAAAAAGTAAATGAGGAAGAAAGTATGGCTAGATACGTGGAGTGATTTAAATGCAAGGTACTGACCTATGGTATAAGTTATTCTAATACTGTGGGCTTGCCAAACACTTAATTGTCTATTTTGATATAGTTGATGTCCTGTTCATTGTTATGGATGAAGGCATATCAAACGAAATCATTTTTTATTGCAACGCCAAAAGAAACAATGCCATTATATGCTTTCAGAACATAACAAAACGAAAATTACTACACAAGGCATCCAAGGGAACCCGAAAGGCAGGGCCCCATACCATTTGGATTTAAATTTTAAAAATCAAATTCTAGTTTACATGAGATCAATACATAAGCAATAATGAATGGCAGGATCTCATTTTTCAAAGATATATAATAATATTGTATCTGTTGTAGACATCAATGAATGCGCTATGAATCGCGACACATGTGTTGAGGGTCAGACGTGTGAAAATACGGTCGGGTCTTTTATGTGTCGGCGTACAATTAGCTGTGGCACTGGTTACACCTTGGATCAAAGCTCACAGCAGTGTCTTGGTAAGAACAGTAATTACACAATCAATCAAATTGAAAAAGTCAGAATTGTTGAGTCACCTAACAAGCTAAGTCAGCAATGCCACATAAAAGCACAGAACATCATATTTGGGTTTAAACCCATCAAGCAAGGTTTTTAAGTTATTATATCCGGATTCTACTCCTGTTTCACCATACACCCACCATCATCACCCATTTCAACCGTAGTATCCTGTTGTCTCTCAGCGGGATATTACCTGGCAATGTATCCTGTTGTCCCTCAGCCGGATCTGACCGGGCAACGTAATGGACAGGGAGTTAATTGGCTATTGCGGATTTTATTTGGTATAGCGCCAGGGAATAAACTGGTCTCCCTGACATGACTTTTGTGGGCACTGAGAAATTTTTGAAGATTTCAACTCACATTTTAATTTCTATGGCACCGTCAGTAGTGAGCTACTTCTAAGTGCAAGATAGTTAGTTGTTTGGAATTACAAAACCTAAGATGGCAAGTCAGAAGAGTTTTAAAAGCTCTGGGGAGGGAATAGTTGCATTTAGTATAGACTGAGGGTGTAAGCGAGAGTTTATGCGTTGTTCACCTGAGACTGAGTTCATCTTATTTGGCTTGGAGGAAAGTTTTCGTAGCTTTCAACTGTTGCAGAAAGTGTATCCTATGTCATTTCTGCAGCAGATGAGCAGAAGGAGGAACTAACTGGAATCAGAATCAGTTGAATTGTTGCAAAAGTCAATGTTTCTCACGTTCAATGCGTTCTCTTTTGTTTATGTTTCTGGCTACATTTGCTGCGACTGACGTTATGTGTTGAACGTGTACCACTGTGTAGAAGAAAGCTGAGTCGTTTCTTCCAGATGTTTTTGTTCACGCAGCGCTGTAATCGTTGGTTAAATGGATCTTCTAGATGAGTCTGCAGAACTGCAGAATGGAAACCGAATCCTTTACACCATTGTTGATGTTTTTCTGTTGATCGTAGACGATGACGAATGTCATCTCGGTACGCATAACTGCGGCGTGGCCAGGGATTGCATGAACATACCAGGGTCATTCCGGTGTGTTTCTAAGCAGTGCCCTCGTGGGCATCAGCTGGACTTCCGAACTGGAAACTGCAATCCGGTCATCTGTCCGCGAGGTCTTCAGGCAGACGACATTGGCAATTGCGTCGGTGAGTTACTTCTGTCACATCTAATATAATAGAATAGTCTCAATGCTCTAGCAAGACTAGCATAGTGTTCATATTCATAGTGCATTTAACTCTCTTCGTGTTGGACTTTGTTTCTTTTTCATCAGAATTTATGAGGAGTGGTTGATCAACCAAGACATGGTGTCAAAGGTTGTGCTTATAGGATCTTGTAGTTTAATATATCTGACTGTAGCAAACTCTCAGCTTGTAAAGGGGTGAACAACTGAACACGTTGGATCTTCCTGATATGATCAATATGTCAGAGCTTAGGCAGGTCAGTAACTGATAGTTACTTCAAGCTCAGTCAATTTTAGAGGTGCTTAAACAAATAAAAATAATACTTGAACCATGTTTCCCTGATCAGGAAGTTGACACGAACGACAATATGAAAACTGCAAAAGTCTGCAAGTCTTAGACAATTTCCATCTCGTCGTAGTAGTGAGAAACTGTTTACTCTGTTTAAAATCATGATACCAATGCACTGTAAAATTAATTGTTGAGTGAAAGCATACATGCTCCCCTAAAAATCCTAGTCATAATTATGGCTCATAGACTCCTGAAGCTTTATAAATTCACAAATACAATACAATACATTACAATCATAGAGCTTGTAAAAGTAACAAGTATCAGTGTTGCGTTATTGTCTGCTGATGTGTTTTGGCTGCGCTAGACATCAACGAGTGCATTGAAAGACCCGAAGTCTGTCGCACAAATCAAGAATGTCGAAATACAATCGGATCTTACATCTGCCGTAACCTTCTTACCTGCAGCGCAGGATATGAACTGAATGAAGGTGGAACTAGATGTGAAGGTAAACAGAATACAGTTTTTAAATACAACGCTGCACTTTTTTTATTCCCTACATTGATCATTTACAAGTGACAAGTTATCATCTTATCTGAGAGTTGTAGAATAGAATGATTCCAGCTTCTTTTATCTATTTTTGCTTCGCTTGAGTTTATCTAAAACTGAATTGCCTGTTTTACTGAAGTTGTACAAGTTTAACAGGTTTACTTCCGAACTTCTGTTGATTTTCATACTGAAGTGATGGTCTGATGGAAGTGATTGATGTCAGTTGGTGTTTAAGTAAGTAAGTAAGTAATCTTTTAATAGCACGAGACAGAACACTCATACTTTACAAGAGCTGCACGCAACAACAAAACAGTACAATACACATGCAGTTAGTTAGCCAACAAAAAATCAAATGTCAGTCAACAACAATCCTAATCCTAAACTCTAAGAGGAAACAAGACTAATGTTAGACAAATCTTTGAACTTGTATAGAGATCTAGTGATAAAAGACTTCTTATGCATCAACGTGTTAGTTATGTGTTATTCCTTTTTAGTGAAAGTAAGTTATACTTATCTGAAAAGTTCTGTAAATGTTTTGTGGCATCGGCCTTATGAATTGACTTAAAAGATTTTGGAATTTGTGCCATTTTGCTAAGAATACATTCTTGTGTGGATTCGATTGGTAGAAACCCTTTCAGTTGCATTCCAGATTGTGTCATGTTTAGCACTCACATTTTAATGTGTAGTGTAGGGTTCAAATCTGTTCTGACATGGTGACTACATTCACGATTGCATGGTGTTATTGAGTGATATTTCTGGTCATTAGATAGTAGTTGTTCTGAAATGTGCAATGATGATTATGTAATTTGTATCTAAATATACAAAGTAAGTCATCTTGAGATAATTCTCAGTCACAAAGAAATTCTCGTAAATTTATGATGTGCTTAAACTTAAAGCAGAAGTTATTATATAATAAAAGCAGAATTTATTATGCAGTTGCATTATTTGAAAAATTTCTTTATTGCTGTATATGAATGTTATCCCTTCGAACTACATGTCATGGAACTTCACTATTTAGCCATTTAGTGGCTCTCCCGTTCTGAACAATGTCGATCTTCAATGGAATTCATGAGCGATCTTGAGTAGACCTATGATAGTTTTAGATGTTTCTGAATGGTTGATGGTGCATTACCACATGGTTTGAGAATTTTTTTGTTATGTTGCACAGTGTTGTCAGTTGAGTTGCTGCGTTGCTAAGGAGATACTGAGGCACTTGACAACGCGATCAGAGGAGCCGTCATTTCTTCTGCTCATGACGCAAACGTTTCTTCTTCTCAACTGGATCAAACCTGGTGTTTTCTGCTGTACAAAGGTGAGTTCGTAACCTCCAGTTGTTAGTGAGATACGTTAATTGTGCATGTTACTTTTGTAAGCAAGTGCCTCGCAACCTTTGACTGTTTTATGGCCAACAGATTGTGCTTTTGGTCTGGATTGCAGACGATCACAGGTATAGAGGTTTTGTTTGTTAAGTTGCCCTTGCAACGGCAAATGCGGTGTTGTTATTATTGTTAACATTTCTATTTTAAATGTGTCACCAATATGAACCTTCTAGATGTCGATATGATGAAAGGCGTTACTTTTCGGCATATGCAACGTGCTTGACAAGAGCAAGTTTGTTACACCTGATTGCAAAATTGATCTATAAAATTCATTTATTCTGAGTCAAGTTGGCCAAATTGGTCCTTGTTTTAGCAGTAATAGAGTATTTACTATTAGTTAGCATTAGCTAAGTATCAGTCGCGGCTCTCCACGCACGTGTTGAAGGAGAGAGAAGTTGGGGCAGACAGAGGAAGACATGAATAAATAATGTCAAATTAGATCTGAGAAAGAAAAACACTGATCTGAACAATATTGGAGAAATCATCAGAAATAGAGAAAACTGGAGAAAATTAATAAGGGCCTCATCATCAGGAAACTGACGGAAGAGAAGAAAGAAGAGAGAAGAAGTATCATATTGGTACTAGTTTGCGTGAATACTCAATATAATATATTCTTAATTTGCTATAGGACTCATGAAATATAGTTTTGATAATTTTTCACTAACACGTGCAATGCGATAGTTTCTGATTTGTTTGCTTAGTTTCTGGTGATTCTTATATTTACTGAAATATTGCTGGTTGTTTAGGAGCTTCTTGAATTCTGGCTGACAGTGCAACACCAGGGAGAGCCGGAGGTGGATAAGTTCCTTGAAAGCATCAACAAAGTTGTCGTCCTCACCCAAGACATTCGACAGATCACAATATTTCTCGAAGTCATGGTGTCGCTGGTGAGTTCTTTACGGAACGCAGTGAAACGCAGCCAATGCTTCTGTACATTTGTAGATTAACACAATTTACTGATCTTTGGATGTCAATGTGCTTTGTGGTGTATTCATGCTCTAAATATCCATTTATTTACTTTATTTATTCACGCATTTCTATACCGTCCTTTCAAGTTTCTTGCTACTCAGAGGCTGTCCCGACTACAGCCCGGAGGTGTCTCACAGTTTACACGCCAAAGCATTGTAAATAGAGATGTAGAATGAAGGGCGCCCTGCATGGCTGCCATAAATTAAATTCGACTCAGGACCTGTATCGTTCATTATACTATGTCTGTAATCATACTGCGTCCTTGTCAATACAAGTGTACATTAAACGAAGATTATCATTATTATTACATTGCTTTTGGTTAGAGTAGAAGTGGGAGAAATTATGTGAATTCTCTCCTCTGTTTCAGTTTGAATCGAAATTCATCCAGTTCTGCACCGAATTGGCGCTGACGTCATTGAGGAAGGAGCGACACCGTCTGGACATGGCGCGAGAATGTCACAAAGACGAGAAGGAAACAGAAGAGGCAGCCAATAGCCTGACGCAGATCTGTCGCCTGGTCGCCCAACTCTACGTACACCATCCACAGATGCATCTCGTAAGTACGGCGCTCGTCTTGCAGAGTCTGGGTTGTGGAGGACATGGATGTTTGTTGAAACAAGTGTGTGTGTGTGTGTGTGTTCATTGACTTGTGGGTTTGGTAAACGGTTAGTTTGGGTTTTTAAAGCTGTTTTCGTTTGTTGAAGACGATTGGGTTCTTCAGCCTACGAAGGTTGTTTATATTAGTAGTTCTTATGTACGTAGCTTATAAATATTATTGTTGAATGCACTTTGTTATAATTAATGCCGGACCATTACAGTTTCTTCATAGATAGTAGACAGTAGACACTGTTAGACATCCATACTACAGTGCATAATTGCATATTTATATATGTGTGTAATCTGTGTATATCCAAACACCTAATATCTATAGGACCTTTTGAGTAACTTTCAGAATCTGGTATGTCCTCAAATTCCTCATAGCATTGATGCATATTAATAATTGCTATCGATTTGCACTAGCCAAACAATTGCAGGTTAAGAGATTGGTTGTTGGTTGTTTTGTTAGCTTTGACTAACTTGGGTGCTGTATCATTGGACATAGTATGTATGTATGTATGTGTGTATTTCTATACCGCCTCTTACAGTCCACTACTATTCAGAGCCGGTCCCGATTACAGCCCGAGGGTGTGTCTGAGTTTTACACGCCGAAGCGCTTCAGCAATTGTGAGTGAAGGATTTGCTAAAGGTCCTTACGCAGTGCGTGGGATTCAAACCCACAACAATAATAATAGTAGGCACATACTCAGTTGATTCTGTTGTTAGATTTGTCTTGTCAGTCATGTCTAATCTTTCGTTTCGTGTTTGTAGGCTTGTCTAGATATCTTTAACACCGTCTTTCAAAGTTGATTGGCATCATTACCGAGCATGTGAGCTATGCAGTGTCGATATCACTTGAAGGTTGTTGAGTTTTAAATAGAATTGGATTGTTGGTGTCTTGCAGGCATGTCTACTGACCATCTTGTATCTCGAACCAAGCGACACAAATTACTTTGTCATGGAATCCTATTTTCAAGATATGACTGATATTCCGTCTGCCGAAGCCCAGCCGCCCGTCTCAGTTGATCCTCATCATTACCGGGCAGTTCTGGAAACCGTGGAAGCACTCCGGCCTTTGAAATTCCATCCTAAGTTGGGCTGGAAAGAGGTAAAACTCTCTGCGCTCAGCCACCTGGAAGATGCCGGATATAAATTCGACCCAGAGAAGAACGTGGTCGGCGGCACGCTCGACAGGACCCTCGCTGGAAGGCTGGAAAAGGTCTGCTTCCGACTGATTAAGCCGGAGAAAGCATACGACGTGTCGCCGGAACACAACGCAGTTGACGACAGCGTCATCGACGGTTTCTGCGCCGGAATCGTCGCGAATGAACTGGACATGACTAGATATGGTGGCGCAAACGGCGAGGCTTCCGTTCATTTCACGAGTCTGTCCATCCAGGACCCTGCTCACGTGCTGAACGAACTGAAGTCTCTCGACTCTGTCAGGGATTTGGGAGGAGGAGGAGACAGGTGGTCGAACAATGGCCGGACGATGCTTCCCGCTGGACACTCTACGCTTTCTAGTCAAAAACTGAGCGAGGATTCGGCTGCGTCAATCTATCAGCAGCAGGCGTTAGGCGGAGCGTATCCGCTCGATGGAATCATGCTGTCTGGCGGTCACCCAGGCGTGACCAGCAAGATGCACGCCGGCTTCACGCTTGACGACATCCAGCAGGTGCTCAGCGCCACTCAGACTTCGTGCGACGGCAGCTCGGCTGGTGGAACCGACATTCCGATGGACGAGAGGAAACTGCGCGAGATCACGGCCTTCCTGCTCGGAAGGCATCCTGACGGCGGAATGATGACAACTTTCCCCATTGGAGTCTATCCACCGGCTCCAGCGCATCCGACTGGCAGCACCGGTGTTACCGTCCATCTGTCGGGGGTTGGCAGGCACCAGACGGATGTCGCGCCAGGCGCCAGCTGCGCTTCGTCGGCGTCGACGTTTACTACGGTGGAATCGGTTCTACCTCACAGCAGCAGCAGCCAGTCAGAAGATATGCAATTCAACGTCCCCTCGTCCTACTGTTCTTCATCGTCTGCGTCCTCCGCCTCCTCATCCTCCTGTGGATCGTCCGCGTCCTCCCAGAAGGAGGCCTTCGGTCTTGCGAGGGTCGCCGGGCCGCCCGCCGTCGTCCTTCAACCCAACGCTTTCTCCGCGCCGGCCAATTGCCTCGGAAGCACGATCCTCGTGACCGAATCGAACCTTCCGTACCTTCAGCAGTTTCTGCCCAACCTTCAGACCGTGATGCAGTCTGTTCAGAGTCTCGTGATGGGCGTTCCGTCGCAGAATGACGCTGGGAAGCCAAACAGTCACTTGATGAACTCGACGGACAATAGCACCAGCTCTTCAGACATGCTTCAAGAGGTTCCAAACGTAACGATTTCGTCCTTTGGCGGCGTTTCTTCGAGTGCCGCAGAACACGAAAGCCCACACAAACTCGCCAGGATGATGGACCCGAAGATATCTGTTGGGGCCGTCCCGGGAGACTACTGCTCGCCGACCTTTGACATGGTATTAGACAAGGTGGACGAGTTATCCGACGACAGCGCAAGCATTCACGAGGATTCTTTCGCCAGCGGTGACGACTTGCTCGGGCCAAAAGACAAGAGTCGGTCCGGCACGAAGGAGGCAGATGCTGACAAATTCTGCTGCCGATTCTGCCGGCGCGGCTTCTCGACGATCGCGCAGCGGCGTCGGCACATGGAGTGGAAGTGCCAGAAGAAGAAAGCCATGCAACCGGCGTCCCAGATCAACTCGTCACTCAAGTGCGAACTGTGCGGAAAGACGTTCGTATCGAAGTCCGGCCACACTACGCACATGATGCGCGTGCACGGCGACCAGAAACTACACGAACCAGCGATTAGCGACTCGGACACGGCCTCGTCTAGCGTCCGACTCCCGGATGACGTAACCTTGCGCGACTGTTTCGTCAAGATCGTTAGGATGGATAACGGCTGCGAGGGTGATTCGGAGGAGGGTGTCGACGGGCAGAATGGGGCAGTTGGTGAAGAGGACAACGGAGAAGAGGGTGGCCAGAGAGAGGATGTGTACATGTGCGACAGCTGTGGTGAGATCCTCTCCAGCTACGACCAGTTGACCGTTCACCTGGAGTACTGTAACGTTACGCTGCCCGTTGAGAGAAGCATTGCTGGCGAAAGGCCGAGGGTCGCTGGAACCGAGGGTGGCCTGTACAAGCAGGGTGAGGCATTTTCCGCAGCATCGGGGGTCAATCTGGCCAGTCAACAGGTTGCTTACTGCAGCATCGGTGGATCGGGTGGCATCCCTGCCCCCGACGGACTGCAGCAGCCACGACTCTTGGTGGCCGAACACGGCACCTACTTTGTACAGAGGCCTGGTCAGCTTAGCACACTGGCCGTCCCCGGTTCCGCGTGCGTCAAGCAGGGAGCAATGATCGAGATGCTTCAGGTCGCCGAGCACTTCCTCAAGAACAGTCTCTTTGTCACTGGCAATGCCGCAGTTCCCAAGGCGTTGGAACGACATTCGGAGGCGGTCACACGGACCGAACTGAGACCGAAACTGGAGCCTGGATTGGTTCCTACGGTCCTCACCACATCTCGTTATATCCCTGCCCTCCAGCAGCAACAGCAACAGCACGGTGTAGTTACCAATGCCCCAAAGTCAAACCACCTGTTGACCGAACCGGGTCATCTGCCCCTCACGGTTGCATACTCACAGCTATCGAACAAGCGCGTCAACACGACAATAAAAGCCACCGGTTCAAAGTCCGAAGACCTGTCGGGGTCTGGATTCATCTGGCCAAAGTCCGAGAACGAGAAACTGCTCACGAGTTCCCTTTTCCAGTCGAACCTGAAGCCGGACATCATCATGGACGGGTGTCTGTCCGTCGGGAAGGAGATCGTCTACGAGGGAACCAGGATGCACGAGTACGTCGAGTACCAGTGCGAGACTTGCCTGCTGACGTTCAACGAAGGAGCGTCCGCGAACGCGCACATCGAGGGAAGCGATCACGGGAACTCGAGCGTCGCTAGCTACCACGTCTACGTCTGTACGAGCTGCAGCATCAAGTATCGCGACAAGCAGGTGATGCGCAACCACATCCTCTACATCTGTACGGGAAATCATCTGTCGACGTTGGCACCCGGCGGTCAACAGCAGAGGGAGCTGCATAGGTGCGGGCTGTGCACGAAGGCTTTCATCTCGGACGACTTTCTTCAGTCCCACCTGAACTTGAAGCACGGAGTCAAGAGCAAGGAGGTCGTTCTGCCGAGTCGCAGTTGGCCCTCGACGAGTAAAACGACGACTCTGACAGCCGACAATTCATCCAATCTGACGAGAGACATTATTACTCAGCTCGGACAGGCCAATGGTCCCGGCCAATCGGAAGCGGCTAGCACCAACACCGCTCTGTTCAGGAAGCCTCAGTGGTCAAGCGAGAACATTCAAGTGGCTGCAGTGAGCGCCGGACCTTCACCTCCTTATCTGTTTGCCACGCCGAGCGCCGTCTCTATTCCGACGTTAGAACAGCTGACTTCCGGTTACGGAAAGACGCCGAACGACGTAAAAGAGGCGGCAAAGTTCCCCGACCTGGCTGCGTCTCACCAAAGTCCCGACGTTTCGGGTCCGATTGGGGGCAGCATTCCTGACATCCTGGCATCCATACCCGAGCACGGCGACGCCCAGAAACCGGTTGCTGCGGTGGGTGCTGTGCCGGGCGACGTGAGACAACTGATCGGAGTTGCACAGGGCACCAGTCTGAAGCAGAGGTCGTCAAAAGCCAAAGGAATTCTGTACAAAAACGTGTTCATGCAGTGCGAGGGAACGTACTTCTGTTCAGTTTGCAAGGCGGACCTGAGCACGAGGGAGTCGAAGAAGAACCACCGACAGCTGCCGTGCGGCGACCCGCGGACGATCACCTACTCGCGCAAGTACAGCTACCTTTGCCCGTACTGCATGGAGCGATTTCCGTCGCAGAAGACGTGCCGCCAGCATCAGGTGTCCGAGTGTCTACCTCTCATCGGAATCAGCACGGAGGAGCTGAGCGTCAAGGAGCTCATCTGTCCGCTCTGCCCCAAGAAATACTTCAACCTGATTCCGCTCAAGGGCCACATGACGCAGGTGCACAAGCTGCCCAAAGCGGAAACGCGCGACATGCTTCATCGTCTGGGCTACATGGAACCGAACATTACTGAGGGCCAGGGTAAGGCGTCGCCCGCCGACGGTTCCGTTCTTGCGGAGGGAATTCTCAAGCACAAGCTGTCGTCGTCGGATTTCGTCTCCGGAGACCAGACCAACTCGACGGACGTCGAGTTCGTTCAGAGGTCGATATTGTTCGACTTTGAGAACGACGTGTCGTCCGAATGTGCCGTTCAGGGCCAGGACGTTCTCATACAGAACAACTGCGAACCGGGTCCTGAGATGGAAGTCATCTACGACGGAGAGATCTTCATTGACCAAGAAGACAAGAAACTCAAAGGCGGAGACGTCGATCTCGGCAGCACCGAGGAAATGGAGATCAGCTCGGCGATGCTCGGCGCAGACGAAACCCGTCTCGGCGGATACAGCAGCGGGGAGAAGAACTCGTCGCTCAGCATGGATCAGTATCTGACGCAGTGGCCGGAAGAGAGCGGACAACTGTCGGCGAGTGGAGCTACGTCGGTCGTTAAGAGCCAGAGTTTCCTGCAGGAGACGGTCGCCGACAGCACTGTTTCGCCGGAGCAGAGGCGAAGGAAGCCGCGCCAGACAAACGAATTCTTCGTCATGATGTTCCGCAACTATCCGATCCTGGCGAAGGGCGTTTCGGTGTGCGTCGGCTGTCAGGCGCAGATGTCGTCCAACAGCGAGGTCGACAGCCACATCAGCTCGGCCGTCTGCACCGGTCCCGACGGCCGCCCGGCCGACGTCAAGCGCTCGACGATATTCAAATGTACTCACTGTGACAAGACTTTCTGGAAGGCGAAGACGTGTCGCCAGCACCAGCTCGACACGTGTCTCCCGCTGCATGGCGTCGAGGTCGACAACCTCGTCCAGCCGTCGGTTGCCTGTCCCCTCTGCGCCGCCAAGTCGTACAACCGGTCTGGTCTCATGTCGCACATGAAGTACAAGCACGGCATGGACACGAAGGGCGTTCGCGATATCATGGAGCAGTACGGCATCCACAAAAAGACGGCAGAGCTCGTCACTCCGTCTCTGGCGACCGCGAGTAACTCTGGCGCGGTAGGCGGTATGTCGAGCAGCAGTGTTGGCGGCATCGACTGCGCGGAAGATCCGGCCAGCACTGTCGTCGATTTTGAAAAGTCTCTCGATCTGGACAGTAACGAGAAACTGTATACGCTAGAAAATGTCGGCAGCTTGCATTTCATCAATTCCGACAATCTTCAGCCGCCGCCGTCGTCTTCAGCCATTGGCGATTCGTGCTCTGCTCAGTTCAGCGGCATCAAGACCAATGCGCTCGGGAGTCCGTACGAGGCGCAGAGATTGTACTCGACAGTGAGCACGCTGAGCAAAGATCGAGATCGCGGCAACGTCGTAAGTTCTATCTCGTTCAATTCCGTCACATGATGATGACGACGAAATGTCATGTGTTGATCTCTCAACTTCTGCTGTCACCTGCTTGTACGCGTCACGTCCGCGCAGCACTGACTGTGTAGCAGGAACGTGCCAGTGAGAGTTTGCTGCTGAATGGCTTCAAGAACCTGGTTAGTGGACCTAAATTTACTATTATATTCGCTGTTGTCCATTAGCACAGGACGAGAGATTTTGATATTTTCTATTTGGAAATGCATTTAAACGACGATCATTCGATCAACGTCTTCGCCGTAATGTCTCGTATTTAATATTCTTCGTGTGGAGTTTTATTTTCGTGTTGACCTGGACAAAGAAACATCAACTGAAGCTCCTGCGGCCTGCGCATTGTGGATTGACAACCGTTCTCCTCGTTGTTAGTACTGCACCGAGTCTGAAAGATGGAACATACCAAAATAACGCCTCGAAGGGAACATACCAGAATAACGCCTCGAAGCAGGTTCCAGAGCAGGCAGCGTTTACTGCAGCACCACACAGAAACCGATTGCTGCAATCGGCTCCGAAACTCGTTTTCGTACTGTCAAGACATCGCTGACATTACGTGTTGGGAGCTATCTTTGGTCGGAGCACGAGAGGAGAGTCAACTTGCGTCTTCAGACTCGAGTGTTGTTTTGATTTCCTCGGCATTCAGCTGTGACAGTTTCTACTTTACATGAAAGCCGAGTTAAGTGCTGAGAGTGACCCTATGTATGGTCTATTTGCTCCAGAGACTTGGGATTCTTGCATCTGAAGCAGTCGTGTTTTGTGCAGCAGTCGCACGCGATTGCACGTCGGCCTATTCGACTGAGTTATGGACAATTATAATACGTCGTCGGTTGGTCTGCCATTGCTCTCGTTGCTGTGCTCTCTCTGGGAACTGCTTCACGCTCAGGGAGGAGGAGAAAGAAAGAATACGATGAGGGAGAGGGTGATGTCGGTAGCTTCGATACCTCATAATCAAAAGATTCCTGTAACCATTTGTGTAACTTTAGTATTGTCAGCCGAGTTCCATTGTCTTTGCTTCAACTGGCTAATGCATCGCCACTTGTTGCACGGACATACGAGAGATCGAGTTGCGCTTTCGTCTCTATAGCGATTGCGTCTTGCAAATATCAACACCAAACTTATTTCTAAGACTCCCAGTATTATTATATATCATGTTTCTTGATGTTATTAATCGAGAGGTCGCGAAAAGGCACAAAGTAAATTTCCCATTTCGTGCATTTGTGTGGTGCAGGCAGCTGTAAAACCCGATTTTCTAGGATAGGAATTAGCCGAAAAAGAAAATGTGATTTGTCGGTTATCTTTGGCCCTGGTCAGGAAATGTTGCATAGATGTCTAGTGATTAAATCTTTGGAGGCTGGATGTATTTAATTTATTTATTTACGCATTTCTATACCGCCCCTTCAAGCCCACTACTACTCAGAGGCGGTCTCGACTACAGCCCGAGGGAGTGTCGGAATTTTCACGCCGAAGCGCCACGAGCAACTGTAGGTGAAGGACTTGCTCAAG